>PVIJ01000468.1:127353-289029 GCA_004024925.1 Scalopus aquaticus
ACAGGTGGAGGAGAGGAAGAAACAGAGAGAAAAAGAGGGGGGAAGATATGCAGGTGAAGAGGAAGAGATGGGGGGAGGGAGAGAGAGAGCCACTTTCAATCTTGGCTTGCTCAGGATGAGGGGAACTCACGCCAGACGAGAGGGATAGAGTCTGAGGAGGTGAATGAATTTGATTTGTCTAAGCCTTAGGAAAGCAAATATTACTGAAATGTTGGCCGACCGCCACCAACTTCCAAACAGAAAATGGCTTCCGATAAACTGTGGGTGCTCAGCGGGGTCTGTTAGAGTGAGTGATGTGGTGGCCATGCACTGCTGGAGAGCAGGGAGAAAATTAGAATGTTCTCCTGACAGTGACCCACAGAAAGAGCCAGCCCAGAAGGAGGAGGGACCGCACCAGCTGGGCCTCCCCCTAAAAGGCTCCAATAATTTACACAAAACCCAGAAGGGCTTCTGGAAATGGTTAACCTAAGATTGTTTCAGCCAAGTTACAGTGTTGGAGGCAGTGGGAGTTGGTCAATCTAGAAAAGCACCGGTGGGGGAGGCAGGACAGCTGGGCTCCTGTCTCGTTTGGCCTCTAATTTACTGTGTGAACTGGGTCAAGGTTCACCCCACCTGTGGACCTTGGTCTGTCTGCATAGAAGAGTTGGGGATTTTAAGTGATCTCTAAGGGCACTTCTGACTCAAGGATTCTATGATATACTGTGGTCAAATGTGAGTGAATTTCACTCATTCAAAGGCAATTATTGAACCCTTTCTGTGTGCCAGGTTTCATACTAGGGGGTGAGGCAACTGACATCCATAAACCTAAAATCAGCTTTGTGTGAGTTTCTCAACACTCTCCCAAGGTGAGCTATGGCCCAAAAGTGCCACATGCTTGACTTTCAATCTCTAGCAAATGCAGAGCTTGAACATCATGTGGTTTGATGTTCACCTTCTTCCTGATGACCCCTAGGGAAGGAACCACTAAGATCTCATGCAGTCAGGAAGTTCTTCTTTTGAGTCTCACCTGAGCCTTGCCTGCTCTCCAGGCAGGTAGTTCTCCCTAAGGCTGCAACACCTGGGTAGGGTCCTGCTGGTATGCACAATAACAAGTCCCATTTGTATCTGCATGTACACACCATGTATAGATTGAAAAGAAACCCTATTAGAAACATCCTCTTTATTCTCTAAACTATTTCAGGCTGAATAGAGCTCAAAGAGAATCAGGTCTTGTTGCTTCATTTTATCAAACGGGAAACCAAATCTTGTTCGAGGTCCCACTATCAGTTAATGACAGAAGCCAAGAGTGACGTCAAGGCTTTCTGTGCCCTCCTGTGTATTACTTTTACTACTCCGAGCATCGTCTGTTCCTACAGGCATTGATTATTTTTTGGGGGGGTGGAGGGTGGTGGTGGTTAAGGGCTTGTTTTAGCATAAGGACCATTTCCAGTAAAGTCAGCTCCCCAAATGCAGCTCCTCCTGACTCTGAGAGCCTCATCTTATAATGTGCATGAGGGACGGAGAGACCTTTAGGGATCATACTGGAGAGGTGATGGCGAGGGTGGGCTGGGAGGTGGGAGGGAAATGCTGGCCAGCACTCCTGGTGCCGGGAGTTGAGGGAACAGGGCCGCTGCAGTTATATGCAGAGGTGGAAACACAGCAGCGATATTGATTTGGAAAGGCAGCTCTGAGGTCGCTGCTGCCAGAGTGAGGCTGGCCCTCCCTGGTCTGCACAGCAGGTCTGTGAAGGCACACACCCACCCTCGGTGGCTCACAACCATCTACTCTGTATGCAGGGGGTGAATGGCAGGGAGTGGGGACCAGATGGGATGTGTTTGTTCACTTGACAAAATGAGAGGAGAGAGAGAGGGAGAGAGCATACAAAAATCAAAGAAGAGGGATCCATTTGCTCAGACAAATAGCGTACAAGAAACCAGGTGGAAGAGACTAAAAAGACAGGCACCTGATTCTATAGCAATGGGATGAGACAACCTTCACTTTAAAAGGAAGATTATGGAGCTCGAGGGAGAAAGGCCCAACCTCTTCCCCATCTAATCAGATTTCATCCTCTCTCCTCTGAACCATGGAACCAGCCTCCTCATTCATCTCCTGAACTCAACCCTTCCCTTTGAAAGGCTTGCTGGAAATAGATGTTCAATAAATGTTTGATAAGTCAATAAGCAGTCTCTAACATCGATGTCATCATGTCAATGATGACAGATGTGTAGTGCGTCACCACCTGTCCAGGGAATGCACACACAAAAGCCCGCAAAGTGCGGGCCATCAGCACAAGGCAGTGAAGTGGCCAGGTGTCGGGTTTAAGAAGGGATCACCGCAACAAATGGCCGGCACATGTCCGAGCCCAGGACAGCAGACTGCGTCCATGTCGGAATGCCATCTCTAAGCTGCCAGGCCACCTGACTTCTCAGGAGAAGCCAAAAGGAAATTCAGAATTTTACAAGAAATTGCTCCATATTTAAGCTGTGACAAGTGATACCTCCCCCACCCCTGCACTGTGAGGGTCAAATACAGGCAGCCATATGCCAACAGGTTCATCTGTTTGTAGACCTGTACTTACAGATCAAGTCCAAATATCTTAATTAAATGCCCAAGCCTCTCCCGTAAGCAGAGCTAATATACCATCCAAACCTTGTCTTTGCTGTCCATGTAATAGCACAGGCGCCGAGACCACTGTCACATCCAGTTCCCCAGCACTTTGGGAAATATCCTTCTGTCTTGATGGATGTGGAACATCATCTGTCTCCAACTCTTAATTCAAGTCCTGCCTCTTCAAGAAGGACTTTCCTGACCTCATCAGTCTCGTCTCAAGTCCTGTAGTTTGGAGGACATATACTTGTGCCTCCATTCTACGATTACTTAACGGACCCCTTCCGTGGAAAGAGTATATGACTGGGGATCTAGCATACCTGGTTCTAATTCTGGCTTCCCACCTACCCACACATACATCTTACTGTGTGGTTCGGGCAAGTTAACTCCTCCTTCTGACACTACATTGCCAACACTTTTGAAACAAGGATAACTGATTTAAGGTAGGGGCTCTTAAACTGGACTCAGAGACAGCTGTGATGCAGATGGGGGACAGGGGAGGCTTTCTAGGCCAATCCAGCTGCTACCATGAAAAACCCAACCTCTAGGACTCTGACTAGTTACTGCCACTAAGGTTGTGGTATATGTTTTTTTGCCTCTGCAATTATACTAGGGTTTTATTTTGTTTTTTAACTCAGTTATGTTTCATTGATCATTGATTATTTAAGTGCCAGACACTGTGCTAAAGGCTTTCCCTATATTTTTATATCTCCTGTGTCCTTTGAGCTCCTAAAAATGTTCTGGGTCTGTAGACAGTGAAAGATAAAGGGAGAAGAAACCTGCCTGGGAAAGCATCGCCGCTGTGACCATTCTCTGACCACCTAATCTTGGCAATCGCTTCAAGTTTCTGGGAAAGGCAGAGATTTATTTATATATGAAAAGGATTGGACTAGAAAGGATCTTTCAGCTCAGAATACGATAATGGGAGGAAAGGGAAGAAAGGAGAGAGGAAAGAAGGAGGAGAGAGGGATGGGGAAGGAACAAAAATAGAGGAAGAAAGGAAAACTGAGGCATTAGAAAAAGGAGGGAGACAAACTTTGACTTTCCTTTAATATTTGGGCAGCATCTCATAATAATCTTGTTTTCCACTAAACCAGGAACAGAAACCTTTCTCTACAAGTATTTTAGATTTTATGAGCCACATTGGCCATGCCTTGATTAGTCAACTCTACCAACAGCCTGAAAGCAGCCATAGACAAAAAGCAAATGAACAAACATGGCTGAGTACTGATAAAACTTTATTTGCTAAAAGAGGGAGTGGTTCAAATACAGCTATGTATTTGATAACTTATTATTAGTCTTCTCTATAAGATTATCAGCACCCTGAGGACAGAGACTTTACCCTGTATCCTCAATTCCTAGCACATAGCATAGTATGAAATTAACGTATTTTTTGGGAATAAATGCGGGAGAAAAATGAATGAGCTAATGAATGAATCCTCATCAGGTATGCCCTACCAAGTAGCAGACACTCAGGTCCATTTTACAGATGAGGAGACAAGCCCAGAGAGGTTAAGTGACAGTCACACAGCTCACTTGTGGTTCAAGAGGGAGGTTTCCAACCCAAGGCTGACACACCACAGCACAGCAAAAACAAACTGCTTTGCAACACGCTCCTTCAGGGTTATATCTTATAAGAGCCCAAATCCTGGAGGGGTCTGGTTCCCCCATGAGTTCTTAATAATAGTCTCTCTCCACTTTCAAGCTGTTCACGAACCTGTGAGGGTATGGTTCCTCTGCCTAGCTACGCCCACATTTTTCTCTCTCCCTGCCCATCTGAGTACCCTCATACCCCAGCGAGGATTCACATCCCCTAGAGGTGGCTCTCCATCTCAGGAACAACCTGCTTTCCACCCTAAAGAAGATCCTTGAGCTGCTTTCCTCTCCAGAGATGACACTAACACGATATTTCATTTATTTTGAACTCAAACCCCTCTTACCCACCCACCCCCAGACAGCTAAAGTGTTATTACGAAGTTAAATAAGATATAAATCGGGACAATTAAAAATAAAAATGGAACAAAGAATAGTTAAAATGAGTGAAGGAAGTGATGCTACCAGACACCTGGGAAGAGCTAATTGATCTGGATTTAGTTCTGAGGTTCCTGGCAGCTGAAGTAAAGTGAAGTTAATTGGCCCCCAAGGGGCTAAAATCCATGAGTAGGGTCTCATTAGCATTATATATCTACGTGTGAACAAAGAAAGGCTGAGCTGAGAGGTGACAGTGTGCCCCACCTCCAGGGTGTAGGGACTGGTCCAGGAACTGCCCCCCATGTCAGCACCTCCTCTTCCCCAGCCCAGGCATATCTTCAGCACATCACAACAGGAGAAAGCAAGCCCAGGATTTGGAGAAGCTGAGGGGTTTCACTGAGTGGCTGTTAACTCGCCATAATCTCATTTTGTGATATGCAAAAATCAGACACTAACCCTTACTTACATCATTGAATGACATATGGCGAATGCCCAACCAAGATGGGGACAGAGTAAACATATGATTCTTGTTAATTCCTCCTACAGAATTGTTAAAAGACAAATCCCCATTAGACATAGCTTTTTATATCCACTATCCATCCTTCAAATTCTCTGGCACACAAGGGAAAGACAAGTAGGTGAGAATCATGGGAAGCGCCATAGAGAGTAGGGCGCTACTGGGCAGGAAGGCGAAATGATCACACAGTGAACAGGTTGGGGGTGGGGTGGGGAGGGGAGGATGTGGTTCCAAACACAATTTTCCAGCATTGGGTATTTGGGACACTGCAGTCCTTGCCCGCCCCAAGATATTTCCATATACCAACGCCTCTCTTTTTACTTCCATTTCTCAGCCTTGATTCACACTTCCACTTTATTATCCAATAAGATCCACTGCTTTCAATTTGGGTCTTTGAGTAGGTGAGAGCCATGAAAAGATTCTTTAAGGATGAAAGAGCAGGGGAGATGTGACAGATCCTAAGGCCCAAGTCATTCACAGAATGAGGGTGTCTACACTAGCTGGAAGAGACAGGGCTTGAAGTAGAGACCTGTTTTTCATGAAGTAATTTTAATTAATACAGTGAAAAAAAATCCCTTTCAATTCTCTTTCAATTTTGAGTCAGTCGAGAAGAAAGGCTCATTTTATAGTGCGACTATGCCTTCAGCTTCTGTCTAACATTTAAGTTTTTTCCTTTTTAACACAAAAGGGCAAACATAAAGATTAGAGAATTGGGCAGGCAAGAATATATCTGGATCTATAAGCCAGACAATAATCTGCATGTTTCTGTGTACATGTATTTCGTGCAAAGAACACTTCTCCAAAAAAGAAATTAGTGGCAGTGATAGGAAGTTCCCTTTGTGTATACAGTCATAGAAAAAAGTGGATTAATTCAAAGCAAAATATTAATAGTATAGATGGAATGAAAATAGAGCAGAAATTGTTGAGGTGGGACCCAAAAGACTGATATTTCACAGGTATTGATCTGACCCAGTTCCTTTGAGTATTGGACAAAGGAACAGAGGAAGAAATGGGGACCCCCCCCCAAGTCTCATGCAAGAGCAAGAAGCTTGGAGCCAGATCAGTCTCATTGCCATAATCACCTCAAAGACATCATATCACCTGGCTAAGCCTCCAGATGACTCCACAAAAGGGGGACGAGCCCAGCAGCTAGACCCAGCGTGGACAGCTTCAGCACCAGGGAGAGCTCCAGACCTGAGAATGACGAGAATCTCTCGGGTGATGTGATCTGTGAGCATAATTAACTCAGTGGTATCTCTGAATGCCTGATAATACTTTTCTTTCCCTAAGACATGATTATCACCATAACACTGCTCCAAACTGCCCCTACGTGCACACTAGAGCATCGACACACAGCATCTAGCGAGTTGTGCACAACAGAGGTTCAGCATAAGGTTCTGGAAGTAAGGCCTCCTTCAATCTTAGGTTTGCCATTAATTAACTATGAGAAATTGTCAAGCTGCTTTATTTATTTTTGCCTTTTATCCTTTACATATCTATGAAATAAAGACCAATATAAAATATCAGGCTGTTGACTGGCTTCACTTACAACACATCACAAAGTGACCGGTACGCTTGGAGCCTGGGAAGGGCGCACTAAGTTATCATTATTAAGGTGCATGTCAAGTCGAGCTCCCAGAAGGTCATTCAGCACCATGGTACCTGAGCTGTTGTGCCATGTCAAGGTGTGACCTGCAAGTGTGATGTGAGAAGGACCCACAGCTGTATAAAGTGCAGATGCAAACACGTTGCTCCATACTGCCTCTGGGGAATGAGATATGGACTCAGTGAAGGGTGAATTTTAGAAGAACATCCGATTAAAAACACATCAGTAAGAGAAAGCTGGCTATATAAGTCACGTTCTTCAAGTCATAAACGCTGAACTTAACAACTGCTCCATTCCCGTCTGGCATCAGACAGCACCCCTCCCCGACGCAACCACTTCCATTTACCACCTTCACTGCATTTGCATTTAACTTTATGGATCTGGCTTTTGCAAAAATGGTTCTTCCTCCTCCATGGCACCTGGACTGAAAGCTTCCCCGGTCCCTCAAAGGAGCTCTTAAACCTGGAAGCTCATCTTTCTACACTTAATACCGGCTTCCTCATTCTCTGTCTCCATCTCTGTAGGGCGGTTCCAAACCAGGTCAATGAATCCTTCCTCCCGCACTCAGTGCCTGAGAAGTAAGTGATCCTTGACTGATACCGAAACCTGAGACAGTTGCTGTGTGGAGAGGCCAGAATGGGCTCTTCTGCCTGAACTTCCTGGCTGCCCCCAGCACATGTGCCCAGAGCTAATTGCTTTTTCTGAACAGTGGGTAATGGTTCAGACTGCCACATGTTTACACGTGTTGTTCTACAGTCTGAAAGGCTCCAGACATGACCTCCTGATGAACTCCCAGGAGACCTATGGTATCCACTTAAACACTTTTCCTTTCCTCAGTGTCTCTATTGCAGATTGGTGGAGACAGAAGTGATGGAGACCAGCTCACGGGGAGCAGGCTGGAGTCAGAAGCCCTCAGCTGGTTTCTGCTGTTATTCTTTTGTTTCCTTGGGCAACTTATTTAACATCCTGAATTCATTTTCTTATTTGCAAAATTTGCATAATGATTGTATTCTGCCTACTTCAGAGAATGTCAGGGAGAATTGAGACACTATCTATAAAATGTTTAAGTACTATGCCTCACACATAGTAAGTGTTCAATAAATATATACTTTATTATTAGGAATACACACACATACGTTCTAGTACCCATAATATATTATGTTTTCTTGAGATTAATATTTCTCGTGAATTGTAAGTTCCTTACAAGTAAAGGCTGTACCATCTTCCCCACTTTTATACAACCAGCACTGGGTACACAGTAGGCACATAACATCTATCCATCAATTGACTAAACTCCTGGAGAGTAGGGACATGACTACGTCATTTTAACCACAGTGTCTCGTACAAAGAGGAGACTTCCCACATATGCCCGCTGCATAGATAGATGAGTGTAAATGGATGCATGGATTTGCAGGAATTGTTAACAGACTTACCTAATACCCAACACTGAGGTATGAAGCGACTACTTCTACCTCCCAGTTTCTGGCCAAGCATTCAACCTCAGATGCCACAGCCACCACCCAATTGTGCAAAAGTCTTTGCTTTTCTAAGAGGGATACTCAACCAGATTAGCTAATCAGTCATCTCTGCTGATGTCTAATTTTTGTTTTTAACTCAGTCTCTAGTTTGATCCCCATGATCCACCAAAGGACATAAAAAACAGAGCCACAGGCTTCCTACCATACCCCTTAAGATAGCTAGCTCCTCCTATAACCTTAATGTTCCACAATTATTTCTTCTCTGCACGAAAATAAACAAAAGGCATTGTTGACAAACTTCTGAAAATCAGCATGAATTCATGCAACATCTTGGATGCAGGTATTATCCAGATGGCAGCCTAATCTCTGGCAACAAGCAAAATCCAGAGAGTTGGAAGCACCCACAACCTTTGCCTCATTGAGTATTCATATGCGTACATGTACACACACAGACACACACACAATCTGATTCCACTCACATCCCATAGAAACCTTTTCCAGACGGAGCCCGTCTCAAGTATACTTGAATAACAATTCCAACCCCTGAACACCACCATGCCAACAACTTGAGTTCCATTAATTTCATTTTAAACTTTAGTTTCATCTTTCATCAACTCCCTGAGGATAAGAAGGGTCTTCATGGTAGTGAATTCCTGGGGAGAATGGAAATTCTATTTCTGGGTGTCTCTTTGAAAAAGAATGTCCCACAGCTACAACAGTTTCAATATCTCCCACTTTAAAAGAAAAGAATAATCTTAGTAATTCTTCCAAGAACTTTCTAGAAAGAAGAAACCAGATAGCTCCAATTCTTTTCCATAGGCTACTTCACATTTTCATCCATCTCACTGTCTTTTTTGTAGCCATGCCCTGCACTACTTTTAAAGGTCTTTCTTCAAGAAGCCTTTTCAATTTTTGCATCCTACCCATGTAAGCTTTCCTTAGACTCTGTTAATATTGAATACAAAGAAGTAAAGTCATTCTCCAAATTTTCTTCCAACTCATAGATGGAGGAGCAGGAACTTGCACCCTAGTCTTCTGATCCAAGTCCCTACTTCATCACTGCTGATATACAAATCTTAAGGATGAGATTTAACATCCACAGTCTCCTTCCTGTAGCTCAGGCTCTCTTCTTGGATAAACTCATGTAGTCTGCACAATAACTCTATGAGGCTTTTATACCAACTTCGCAGAAAGAATAAACCAGGCAGCACACTGTCAAGAAACTGATAGAGATTATACAGCTAGTTATGGGGCAGTTGCCAAGCATTCTAGTTCCAGAAGCTGAGTCTTTACCCTCTAAGCACACTAAAATACGAAGGCTTTGTTCTAAGTATTATACCAAATGCAATTTATTTACACTCTTGCATATACGTCACCACACCAAGCAGCCCTGCACATACAAAAAGTCTTTAATACATTTTCGATGACCTAGAGATTCATTTACTTACACACTTATGGGCAAGATACCACCAAGGTATGACAGCAGACAAAGACATGTACCAAAATTACAATCAGAGTATTCTGGAGTCAAATGTGGTCTGAGAAACAACTTATTTTGTAGGGCCAATAGCACCAATGTCAGTTGGTGATAGATACCAAGGCCATGCCATAATTATAAATCCATTTTGGGGTGGGGGGCAAAGTGAAGTTATCAAAAAGTCATTGTTTTAGAAAGGGTAATTAAAGAAGCGGGAATTACAAATACTATCACTAGTATTCTATAAGAGGAAATATATTTTTACCAGGAATACAAATAGAAAAGACATCATCTCAAAAGAAAAGATTGTTCTTCACATTTTGACAGACACCAAATTTTAGATCAGAAATTGAGAGTCACTGACCTACAAGACTTGGCCAAGGGAGAATGGCTGAGAGGCACACACATAAACGAAAGCCCAACAGCAGAGATGGTAGCAATGGAAAAAGGGAGCACGGAGAGGAGTGGGCACTGGCATTTGCAGATTGCGAAAGGGGCTGAACATCTCAAAGACATTGCACGCCGCGGTGCTTATCATTCTATGGCTCTTCCTTCAAGGATTTAAAAAATGCTATAAAACTATAATTACAGAAGGGCAAAAAATAAAGTTTATGGGTTGTTTTACAGCCTTTTCACTTTGGGGTTCTTATCTCTGGTGGATTGCCAAGAAAGCAGCTTCCATGGCACCCAAAAATGTAAGTTGTCTCCTAAGAACCTACCAGAGTCAATGTGAAGGATGTTGGTGAGCAGAAGTCAGAGCGCCTGACTTCTTCCAGAGTCATGTCTCCTCCCCTAGGTGTACCAGGAAGTTGCCCACATACACTCTTCCCCTTGGCTCAAAATGTGTTCCTGCAAGGTTAGGAATTAGGTCTGGAATTCCAGCACCACAGTGATTTCTTTCTATCATTCAAAGGGATTTTCTTACTCTTATTTCTGAGTCATGACAATTCGTTACTTGCTCGGCCTCGCTTTGCCAGTTCCTTCCTTGAGGCAACTAGATACTCCATAATGCCAACCTGGATACCGAGCAGATAAAAGAGTAGAGGCTACAAGCAGACAGACCTGGCTTTGGCTCAAGGTGCAGGTCCTACCAGTTGGTAAGTCACATTGACACTCTTGTCCCCATATCAGTCCAATTGTATCTCTTCCACCATGTCTTATTTTTTGTGTTCAGTGAAATGATGGATGTAAATGAAACACAGCATAGGATCAGCACAAGGCGGCCATCACTACTATTGGACTACTTCCTTGACTACACCTACCAACGGCTCCCTCCCACCTCTAGATGCCAACTATCAGCCAGGACCACTTTACCCTATCATTCCCCATGTCTCACTCTTCATCCCTCCTTCCAGCATCTCTGCCCCTGCCTTCTAGATTCCCTGAAAATGCTTAGAACATGCCCCGATCTGTTTTACCCCCTGTTACTTTTCCCCAAGATGACCCCTCTACCAAGAATAGTCTCCATCTCAAATCTAATAAACCTTGAATCGCTTTAAGATTCATTCAAGATCATCTCCTCTTTGAAGACTCCTCTGAACCTCCCGAGAAGAGGAAGCCACAACCTATTCATATCTCTATGCCAACACATACGGTGTTGCCACATGTGCAGGCTTCTCGAAGGTGTGGACGTTGCCTTATTTGTGTCAGTATCACCACATCCCAGCAGGCGCCGGCACACATCACTCATCCAGCCAGTGTCCTGGAAGTAAGGGAAGGAAAGCATGAACACACCAAATGGCTGTGTGGGGCAGGAGGCTACATTTCAGGCTCAGAGAGGAGGAGTTCGGACCAGATGAACCATGGCAAAACCAGAGCCTGCACTCAAGTCTTCCAAGGCTGAGTTCAATGCCACAACAGACATACCCATACTATGAAGGACTGATGATGGTCTCAGAGAAGCCCCAACCTAGGAGCTAGCTTATGGAGAACAGACCAAAAATGAACACAGAATTAAGGGTCCATATAAAGGAGTGGGAAATCAAAGGTGGCTGCCCAGCTACTCCTGGATGCCCACGGGAGCTAGCGTGACACCGACTGGATGTGTGGGAGAGTCTGGAGTTGAAAGAATTGATCATCGAGAGATACTGGAAACAAATCTTGCCTATTTGCTGATTTTACTGATGGGCAACCCTGTCTCCTGCACTGCGTTCCTTGTTACAACTGAAGTTTCAGCCCTTGGAGAGAAGCCGAGAGATTTCAGCAAATGTTTTCTCTTCAACAGATGGAGCAGAAACCGAGAAGCGTTACGAGGAAGATGGATCGGTGCGTCACATTTGCAACAATAAAAAAAAAAAAACAAAAAAAAACAAAAAAAAACAGCGATGGTTAAAAGCCGCTGCAGCGCTGCAGTTAAATAGAACTGGGGACCCAAGGTTGGCCTAAATCTTTTTTTAATTAAAAGTGAAGGAGAATTTCAAAGTTCTATTTCAGCCCCTTGGAGCCACAGTGCAGTGAATTCAGAATGTTTACTGGCTTGGCTGGGTATCAGACTGCTGGAGATTTATGTGGGTTCAGGTCATAGCGTGGAAAGAAAAAAAAAAAAACCCAGCCTAGGAAACTGAGAGGGAAAGCACAGGGCAGGAATAGTCAGGTTCAAATCCAGCTCTTCCCACGTGACTTCAAGAAAAACACTTAACCCGGAGTGGCAATCAGTCATCTGCAAAACAGAAAAGCAGGGCCAGCCTCTGAGTTGCACAGGCTCTGGGTGAAATCATATGTGGGGAACATAGGAAAATAATCCATGCTCATTTTCATTCATCCTGCACCTCCCAAGGTGACCGCCCAAGAGCATCCGTTACTTTCCTCCCAATTCTCTCTCTCTCCCTGAAGTTTCTGCATCTCAAATGCTCTCTGGCATTTGCTCTCTTTGGCTCCCTCCTCTCCCATCTTTCAAGCCGACCTGAATACCCAGACAAGCATCTCACAAGCTGTGCTCTCAGGATCCCCTGAAATGGACACCCCTTGAAGCTCTTCAAAAGATCTTGGGTCCTAACCACAGACTTCATAAGGCTCCAGGACCACGGAGGCAGGGATCTTGCTGGTGCCCAGAGATGGAGACACACAGCAGCACTGGGGAGCATCTATTCTGGAAGAAAGCTGCCAGAACAGAGGTTTTCTGCTGGGGGCACTCCCCAGACATGTTGGATACCTTTTTTGAGACCCTCAAATCAAATCCTGCCCAAAGAAAATATAATTCAGTGGGCATGGGTTGGGCCTGGGTATACTTATTTTGAATAAAGTTCTCAGGGGTTAATAACTGGTGGGAGAATCTCTGCAAAGCACACAGTCATGTCAGCACGTATATGAATTTATACGAAGTTGTCCCTTAAATGTTCTCCCACTACAAGTCCTAAAATCCAGTCTCCTGGCCCCCGAGACCAACCACAACGATTTGCTTTGCTAATGATTATAGCTTCAGTTGCTGCATACATCTTCACTATGTGCATATTCACATGTTTTCATATCCACCATGTTGAGAGACACATGTGAAAAGGAACACATGCGGACCCATGCCATGCATGTCCGTGAACATGTGTGCACTGGCACACACACACACACACACACACCATTCATTCAACCACAAAACTATACAGACAAGAATTCCTGTAATATCGAGTCTATTTCAAACACCAGGTCTGATCACTTCTATTCTAAGGTCCTTAGTTGACAAATCTTCAAAAGAGAAACTGCAACAACTATTTCATAGTTGTAAAATCAAATATATTGGTATTATCAAAGCACTTCACTGTTAGAAACACAGTGGATGATCAACCACTGTAAGTCAAAAACCACACAATCATTTACATATCCTGTTAATCAACATGAGTTTATCCACATACGAATGCACAGAGGAATCCATGAATACATCCCATTATGATTGCAAATTTGTGATAAATATCCAAACACACATTTTGTGAGCAGCATGTGCATGCAGGTTCGCGTGCGCACACGCGCACACACACACACACACACACACACACACACACACACAGCTTCCATGCTATAAAGCAAAGAGCTCTAGATACCTTACACACTTTAAGCCACGTTCTTCCTTTAAGTGTCCAAATATGCCTTTAGATCTGAGATCCTGTGAGAAAATATGGGAGAAACAAATACCACACACAAAATGGATGACAAGTTCTTAAAACAAAAAAGCCTTGGCTCTTCAAGTCAATACCTCTGAGGAAAGAGAAGCCAGGCCACAGATCAACAACAGCTGACCAAGAGTAAACAAGAGTAAACTTTGAGGGAAAAGACAGTAAGACTGGCTTAAGCAGTCCAGCTAGGCATAGCACTTTTCTCGAAACCTGACAGAAATCATGCAGACCCAAATATGGCTCCTAGCCTCCTGGAGCTTTCCATGCAAAGAAGGAAGACCAATATTCAGGGGACTGTTTTCTAAAATAACAATATGGCTAAGTTTACCAATATAAATAATTATGATCATTAATTCCTACTTTGCTCAAACTTTCTATTGCTTACGGTGTTTGTCTTCGGTTTTAGTAACAATCGTAATGCCAGTAATGTTTAAATATGCAGAAACTCTACCTTCCACCCCCATCACTGTCCTCCGGCCAATATATTTATCATTCCTGTTATCATGCACTGTATTTCCCTTGCGGCCATTTTGTGTTTTTCCTGTATAAAGATTCTCAAGAATGATTGTGTTTTTAATGCTATGTTAGTATTTTCTTTGAATAGGGAGAGAGGGTGGACCAGATAACCATAAAATGCCATTCTCTTCTAAAAGACTCTGATTTCATGATTCTGTGATTTTTAAGATTTGGTGGTTACTAAGAATTGCTTTTTATATTGCAGAAATATTATATTCTATGAGTCTATGAGATTCTGTCTCTGAGTTTTTATTATTCTAAGAGTCTCTGATTCTAAGTTTGGCTACATCCTAAAATTCTACAACTATGATGGTAAGATGCTAAGATTAGAAGAATATGACACTGAAAGCTGACGATTCTAAGCCCCCAGTCTGTTGATGAGAATGATGGTATCAGCCTAGGAAATGGGGGAGCCAATCTACATCAAAGGCCTGTACTTGAACAGAGAAGGCAGTGGTATGAAAAAGAGAGGAGTGCACAGAGGTGGAGGTAAGAGCTCCCACAAATAGCTCCAGGCTTTCCACACCCCTCCTTTAGCTCAGTCTTCATACTGGACTCCACTGTCTGGCCTAGAGATGTGTCAGTAGAATAGAGGTGCCACAGAGGGAAGCTCAGTGCCGGTCACAGGCCTGAACTGGAAGGTTCTCAACACATTCTGTATGACTAATCAAGCCATTGGACTTGTTGTTGTATTCTTTCTCTTCTTTTCCATCACCTCTTTCTAACACCCTCAGCCTCTTCTTCCTCTCCCTCCCCACTTCATTTCTTAACAGTCCTCTGGGACCTCCCTGGTGGCCTAGGGATTAAGTCTCAGCTCTATCATAGCTCTGACCTGAGTTCGATCCCCAGGCAGGGTGCTAAACCACATATGGCTTAGCAGACCTCTCCTCTCTGTCCTGCTGCTCCCCTCAGCAGTATACTTCAGTAAACCTGTTTATTCTGCTCCCCTCTCTGTCTCTGGTGATCCTCTAACACTGCTCGCCCCAGCACCAGCACCTCTAGTCTACACTCCAGTCACTTCTATGCAAAACACACACACACACACACACACACACACACACACACACACACACACACACATTTCCCTAGAACTTGGGCCTCCCTGGTAGCGCAATGGGTTAAGCACAGCTCTATGGAGCTGAGGAGCTGTTGGTGGCTGCAGCGAGTGCCAGTTCGATGCCTGGCTGGGGAGATTCCCACATGGGGTATCAGACCTCTCCTGCCTTGCCCGCTGCTCCTCTCAGCAGTGCATTTTGGTCGACTTGCCTGTTCTGCTCCCCACTCTGTCTCTGGTGAACCCTCCCACCACCCTACACTTCTGGCCTGCACCCCACCGTGTATGCATAAATAAATAAATCTTAAAAAAAATATGCTAATTATATAACCCTCAGAGGAATCCAGTGATGCATGCATTATTATTTCTATTTAGCCACTGAGGAGCCTAAGAAATACAACTTGCTAACAACCACACAATTAAAGTGATAAGAAAAGGATCAACCCCAAATTGTGACTCCACATTCACCACTCCAGCCTTTATTCTACAACTGCCTGCTAATGTTCTTAATAATAATAAAACTAAGCACCTCAAAAGACATTGAGTAAAGCAACGCCTAGAGAGAAGACCTACACTTTCCATTCCTGAACTGAACTGAATTCATTTTCTCAATCAATACCAATTCTCATTTCAGGATTTCCAATAATTAAGAGCCTACCACACCCAACTGTTCATTTTCTAGCCTTTTCTCTTCCTCTGGAGAGTGTTGTACATGACATGTGTTTATTTTTCAATTAAAGCAAATTAAACTTAATTTTGTTTTGAGAACTTTTTTTTTTTAGAATTTCATAGCCCACGGTGAGATAATTGAGACCCTGCTGTTTCTAGAAGTACTATTTAGAGAGAGCAGGCCTAGATCTGGCATAACCTTGGAGAATGCTGTCCTTCACCCTCCCTCCCCTCTTCCCACCAACATGGTGTTTCTCCAGTCTGCCTACTCCCCTACCACTGCCTTGGCCTAGGAGGACACTATCTCTCTGTCATTACCATATGAACATAGAGACACTCTCTCAGCTATTATCATAAGGTGCTAAAGGGACAACAGAACCCTCCACTCTCCTCCTCTCCCTGTCTCCGTTGTCTTCTTTCTAATCCCAGACCTCATCAAGTCAACCCTTTCCTTAACAGTTAGCAACAATTTCCTAAACACAAATTACTTACTGTAAGTTTCAAGGCTTTATATGTCCCATCTGAGATTATTTCTCTACTTTCACCTTTTAGCATTCTCTCCAGTCGCTCTGATTTACTGTGTCTCCCTCTCTCCCTTCCTCCAATTAATTATCCAACTAGCCTCCTACTATGCAGCTAGACTAACTACTAAGCCCTCAGCGTTCACACAGGTAGACTCCTCTCTGCTGCTCTATGTCAGTATCAGCGACTATGGATTTCATCAGGTGGCACGTCTGTCTCCTTACCAGACTGGCAGAGCATCAGATTAGGAAAATGTTCTATTCATGACAGACTGCCCAGAATCTGCAACACAGTAGTTCCTCCAAAAAAATTTTCTTTTCTTTACTTTTTATTTTTTTTGAGGAAAGGATGGGAAGAAAGTGAGAATAAACTGAAAGGCAGACAGTGAGTGAGAATCAGAAGGAAAGAAAATAAAAACCAGGAAACTGAATGATAAGGCAGAAAGAAGAAAAGAGAGGGAGGGAAGGAAGAAGGCGAAATTTCATAAAATCTGGGCAGCATGTATTTTTACTATTTTTTGTTAACAATAAACTTCTTTTCTAAAAAGATTCATTTATGTATACAAGCTGGGGTATAGGCCAGAGGTGTGGGGTGGTGAGATGATTCACCAAAGACAGAATGGGGAGCAGAACAGGCAGATCGACTGAAGTACACTGCTGAGAGGAGCAGTGGGTGAGGCAGGAGAGGTCTGCTGTGCCATGTGGGAATCTCCCTGGCCGGGTATCGAACCTGTGCTATGGTGGCTGCTGACTGCTTCGCTGTGCTGTGCTTAACTGTTTGTGCCACCAGGGAGGCCCAAGAATAAACTTCTTAATCTCACCACCATCTCTGGAATAATACTGGCCATCAGTATTGCTTGTAAAAATGTTCCCATACTATTCTGTTTTTCTATGAAAGACAGATTTGTCTAATGCAGAGTTTCTTAAAGTAAGCTATATGGGATATTAATAGTAATGACATGAAAAATAGGGAGAGCTGAAGTTCTACAGTCAAGTAATATCGAGAAAGGTCAAATTAGACTTTAAAAATCTCCCTCTATTCCATGGCTCTGTGATGAGGAGACACAAGCTTGAAGTCATATCTTTTCGCTACCACCTCCTCTATCTGGATAACCCAGATCCTCCCCTCCAGTGCCACCTCCTACCCCAACCCTTTCCTGGGCAACTTGAACTAGCATGCTTTCTTTGCTCCTGAGGCTTCCTGTGAAAACATTTCTTTTCTATGAGAGGCTGCCTTGGATATAGCTCTTACTTCGTGGAGTTTAATCAGTTGCTGGCAATTACATGTCATGCATGGCACACTGTGCTTACAAAGGTGACTATGACACAGTCTTACGTGTGCCTTCCCTGCCTACTACACCCTTGGGATTATGTCATAGTTCCATATGGTCTCAAAATGCCCAGCATGATGGCTTAATTTAGGAAAATATGTCATTTGTAAGTCCACATCAGAGACCATTTAAAGTTTAAGTCGATGACTTCAACACAGTTGTTTAAAGCTCTGAACCCTCATTCAAATTGTATACAAAAGAGCAATAAAGCACTGCAGATAGAGCAGAGTGGCTCTGCCGGAGAAGGCAAGGTGAGGAGGTGAGAGGGACTGCCCTGCCTCTCACCTGCCCGTCCACCCACCCACTCCCTGCTCCCCTGCCAGGAGCCCCAAGTTTCTAGAGCCTCCATTAAATCTCAAGTCTTCATTTTACAAGTGAGGAAATGCAGAGCCAGAGAAGGGATGTGATTTACCCAGAACCCAAAGTGAAGATGGGGTAAGAGCGAATGTTTTCTGATTCTGCGGAGGTTCCCACCATCTCTGTGCTCTCCAAATTTCTGATACAATACAAAGTCACACGGGTATGTGGAATGAGTCCAGGGAGTACAAAGGTCCACTTTTGTCTTAAGTCTGAGGAAGTTATTCTAATGTGTATTGGAAAGTATAAATCACTCCTCAAATCTTTAGTTTTTATCACTATTGTTGTCCAAACCAAAGTCATGTAAAAAACATTTGATTTCAGACAAGAGACTTAGAAATTTTGCAAACTCTGGATTAACACATGCACCTCTTCTTTGGGTCCTTTTTTAATCAAGAATTGTTCAGTGATTCCCTCACATCCTACTAAAGTTTTCATTAACCAAGTAACACACATTCATATAGAGAAATATCAGAAAATACCAGTGAGTATAAAAGAGAATGAAATTCACTCATAACCTATCACCCAAAGACAACCACTTAAATATCTGGGAGTATCTTATCAAAAAGCCATTATAGACGTAATATTTTGTATTAGATACCTTTTAACTGAATGATTCACTAAAAGTATGTCTGCGCCAATCAACAGCCTAATTAAATTCCATTTATCAAGAATTTACTATATATGAGGAATATTGCTTAATGCTTTATCCATGTGATGTCCACTCCCACAGCAAAACAATCAGGGAGCCTAGTTCTTACAAATCATCTTCTCTCTCTGCATCCCACTTTCTGAGGTACAAATGTGCTCCTCTATCATTCTCCACGACTGTAGCTATTTCATTGCCAGCTTTGTTTTGGTGCGCCTCGTATTCTAATTTCCTCCCAAAGCCTGATCAAATCCCCTCTTCACATACCTGTGCACCTGTAATTAATTTACCTTAGAATGGGGAAATACTGAAAATGGAAGGACTTTTACAAGACAGAGAGAGAGAGACGATGCTAATGTTAGAGA
Source organism: Scalopus aquaticus (assembly GCA_004024925.1). Lineage (NCBI taxonomy): Eukaryota > Metazoa > Chordata > Mammalia > Eulipotyphla > Talpidae > Scalopus > Scalopus aquaticus. Next base: position 146,551 of record PVIJ01000468.1, read on the forward strand.
TCCCAGCCGTGCTCTTCCCCAAGCGCGTCCTCCTCTGCCCTGGCTTCCCCTGGTCCACTGCACTGAAGCCACCTGGTGTCCCCTCTGTCCCTGGAACTCACCAAGCCCAGCCCCACCTCAGCCGCTCTACGCTTGCTGCTCTGTTCCTGCTGGCTTGTTCCCCAGCGGTTCACCCGCCTTCTTCCACAATGTCAGCATCCAAATGAGGATTTGCCTTCCCTGTCCAGAACGGCACACCCTCCCTGCCATGCCACCCTGTTACTCTCAGCTCCACCAGACACAAGCATTTATCCATTTCCTTCTTCCTCACTAGGAGGTCAGCTCCAAAAAGGCAGGGCCTTCTTCAGTTGTGTTCACTGCTGCCTTTACACATGCCTGTGTCGGGCACAGATTCAGGGTTTGATGATAGATGCTTGTTCAATGAAAGACTGGAAGTCCCATTTCATAAAAGGCTGACTCAATATAAATATCCACCTGCTCCACGGGCAAGAACATGCCCACATTCTTGCCATTTAATGGAGGTGCATGGTACCCCATCACTATTTTCACTCATTTGATTACTAGGGACCCCAAATGTATTGTTTTTTATAAATTTATTGACTGCCTGTGGTTTCCCTTCACATTTTAGCTGGAAGTCCTACCCCCAGATTACATTTTGATAGTGGATGATTTTGTGATCACATTGGGGCTCGTGTTCCATTAATAGAGGAGAACTCTGCCTTGGCTATCCGCCCTCCCCCCGCCCCCATGTATTGTTCTTCCTATTTACCCTGAAATGCATTCAATATTTCTTTCTTTATATGTGATGTGTGTGTGGAGAGAGAGTGAGATCAGATATATATATATATATATATATATATATATATATATATATATATATATATATATATATATATATATATATATATTCTTGCAACATCTGGCTGTCACAATCCATGCCACCTCCACCCTGCTATTTCCTGAGCTGTTTTTAAAAGTGTTACTGTTATCAGAAGTGGCTCTGTGAATCTGTTCCCAAGAAAAGTAAGATCTTGGCTCTTAGCTCTGGCCCAGAGTCAGAAAGTAGCTTATTCAATGATGACTGGCCCTGGTCTCAGCAGCATTTGAACTTCCACAACTTAAGGATGAAATAAACAAACTAAGCTAAGGTTTCCTGCCAAGACATTGTGAAGTTAAATTACTATTTTAAGAGGCTATGAAGTTGGCAGCCAGAAAGAACTGGAAGAGTGGGGTATATTCATGATGCTGACAGTTAAAAAAAGGGGAAAAGCAAAATGCAGGTTATTAAGGAGATTTAAGAAGGCCCCTCCAGGGGGCCATCCAAGCCTCTCCCGGAACACGTAAGATGGATGCCCCTCTCATTAAGGCATGTACCAGAGCGGGATTGAGGGCAGGGCCTCTGTGACAGAATGGCTGAAGATTTGCCACAATGGGCCTGACCTAAGACAATAGAGACCAAGCAGCAATAATCAACCTTGATCTGGGGAGGCCACCGAGCTGCTGAGGGCTACACAGTGCCCTGAAGGATGGTGGAGGCAGGAGAGCTGGTGTCTAATGAAATGGATTTGAGGCCTGGTGTGTCACTAATCATTAATCTTGGGGAAAATTCTTTTACCACTAGCCACAAAGTCCTCATCTGGAAAGTGGGGAGAATAACTGCAATTTCAGAGTGTAATTGTAAACATCAGCTGAGATTAAAATGAATTTAAATATGCACGCACTTTGGAAAAATAAGTATCAAAAATGAGGGAGAGGTTAACTGCGAAGAAGAGGTGAGCCCCAAGGCTCACCCAGAGCCTGCATCGTGTGTTGCATCAGCCCCTCTCGTAGGCACCTGCTGAATACCCTGGCAGATTAGAAAACCCAGTCAAGAGGCACAGTGACACGGCTGAGAGGGCTGGGGTCCTAGAACCTCCTCAGACAGAGCTTGACCCTAAAAAGAAAAGGGTTTCATGTTTTAAAAAATGAGAGCAAGTTGACCTGGATTATGTCGACAGTGTCTTTCATCTCTGATAGTAGGTAAGCTTGTCTCGATCTGGTTTCTGATTCATGATAATATAGAGAATAAAAAATCTGCCTCAGTCATTTTGCATTTTTCTGTCTCTTCCACTTCCTTCCGCCTTTTTTCTAACTGCTCGTTTCACTTTGCAGGATCGGGGAATGAAACGTGAGTGAGCAAGCTCATTTGCAAGGTAGTGCCTCAAACCTGCCAGGAGTGTCTTTCTTGCAGGACATACCCGGGAGGGGGGGGGACATTTGGAATCCCAAGCAATGCTAAGTATAATGTCACAGGGTGTAACTACAACAACAACAAAATAATAATGTTTATATACTGCTGACGATCAAAACACCTAGCATGTGAACTCATTCAATCCCCACAATAACTTATCAGGGGTCAGCAGTGTCACCTTCATGTCACAGCTCAGGAAAGTGACACAGAAGCCGTGGGTGATCTGGTCGAGGTTATAGAGCCAGCGAGTGGCGGCACCGACCTTCAACCTCTAGCATCAAGCTTTCAACTACTACGCTTTCAAGTCAGACAGAAATAGACCAGATTCAGAACACACCACCCATTCAGTGTTTGACCTTGAACAAGGTCACAAGCCTTGGTTTCCTCATGTCTATAATGGGGGATGAAACCACTGACACATGAGCTTGTGGAGAGAATATTGCACCCGAGGCACATCCATCACCCCAGGAATATGTGACGTGCTTGGCACCTACACGGTCCCATTCCAAGGCTGGTTTCACAAGTATGACATGTCACACGTCTCCAAACATTGTGGATGAAGATTCTTCCAGAACCCCCACAAATGTTGTCCTCTGCTCTGCCTGAAATGTATAATTCCCACTGCCAGGAATGAGAGGTGAGGACAGGTAAAACCATGGATGATCAGGGAATATTTTCAGGAGTCATTAGTGAGGCTTCACCAGAATCTGAATGATGCTGTTCAATTGGTCTGTATTCAGAATACAATTCTTTACGACCCCTTGCAGCCCTCCCTTGCCTCGGCTAGGGGCAACGGCATTTGACAAGGACCACTTCATCTCAAAGAGTCATGCCTACAAAATATGTCCCAGTAGAAAAACCCAATTACCAACCCCTGTCTGGAAATGTTTTTTTAATCTTTCCCTTACACTCCTAAACCTAGCAGAACACTGCTTTTCTTTTTTTTTAATGGCCCCTATGATCTCTGCAGATGTGTTTCTAGTGCCAGCCAAGGCTCCTTGTGGGTCCCTCCCCTACGAAGGGCCTATACACGCAGGCCCCATCAAATGCCATGAGAAATTTAGCTTATCCACTGCCACGTCCGCAGAAACACATTTACTTAAGGGATATGTCTCAGTCACCAGGCTTAGAATGTTCTTCAGTTTTCTGGAGTCTCTAGGAGGCCCACCGCTCACCAGAACTTCATCAACTTTTGCTGTCTGCTGGTTTTTAGAGTGGAGACCTGACAATTGACCACTTGGAAGTGTGGGTCCTGCAAAAGGCAAGCAGGCCCTGGGTGGCTGCCCTTCCCCACCTGGGTCTGCCTGGAATCTGCAACTTGGCTGCTTCCTATTATCTCCAGGCTCCATTATTTCTCATAGAAGTTCCCACTGCCTCATTTGCAGGACCTTCGAAAGGTTAGATAAATTATATCTCAGAAACCCCTCTGGGCTAGTATTGGGTTAACCCTTACAAAGGTTTCTCGCTGTTCAGATGGACCATTTACTTGAACCCCCGCTGCTCCGACCTTTGCAGTTTACACAAAAGACGACTGCATCTTGCTTTTGTTAATTGCCTTATGAATCTAGCTTCTCACCCTCGGGGGGCTACAGTCACTTAGCTGTTCCCAAGATGGTCCAGCAAGGTTGTATACAGCTTTGCACCCTGTGAGAAAATCTTTCCAAACTGAGAACAGGATTTGTCTAGAATGATCTATTCTGTGTCCTCACCAGGCTTCCTGTTGCTGTGTGTGTCCTCTGCTGGATGGCAGACACTCCTGGCAATTTACCACTCTTAACTTTCTCATACCCGGTCTCATTCAGGTTATTCTCCTTCAAGCCACATGCAATCTCCAAAAGATAGTTCCTTTGAGAGACAAAGATCCCCATCACCCTCATATTAAAAAAAAGAAATTAATTTCACTTTTCCTCAGCCTCATTATCTTCTTAATTGTCTTCTTTGCCCCCTCAGTAGCAAGACCTATCTATGGATTTCTAGGCAGGCTTTTTAGGCTACTGTGCTCCAGGAGGACAGAGGTTTCATGCTACCACTGAATCACTTTGATATTAAGAGTCACAGCAGAGGGTACATCTTCCCCATGTAGCCACCCTGTCCTGAGTCGCCATCTGGGCCCAAGGTTTGACTTCTTTTAGACTTGCTCACTTTAAGAAGACATGCCAGCCTTATGATGGAGCCTGGCCACGCTGGGAGTGCCTCTCTGCTTCATCATGCAACAGGCTCAAAAAACTGGGCAATTCCTGAGGCGGGCCACAGTGTGTTTCTTTTTGAGTGACAGAGGCACCCCAGAGAGCGCCAGACTCTTAAGCCCGCGCAGATACACAATGGGAGGAGCCAGGACAAGAATATGGCGTCCAGTCCCTGTGCTGTTACTACAAAATATTTGGAATCAATGGAGATCTAGAATAAAAAGACAAAGTCTCTGTTCCCTCAGCCCTCAGAGTCAGCCGTCACCCTCTACCTCACCCCCACTGCCACCTCTGTGTCTTCCTCTAATTTCACCCCACTGTCCTAGAAATGACAATTCTTCATCCACCATGAATGGTAATTGCATGTGGATTCACAGAACCCTCTATTAGCTTGCCAGCACCTAGCAGGGCTCATCACCATACCCGAGTCATTTTTTTTTCAAGGCCTTTCCCAGACAAGATATGCAATAAATATCTGCTGATGCAAACTGATTCCAGCTTTCATCCCTTTTCACTAGACTTCATTTCAATTACCTTCTCCCCAGGTATTCATTCCCTTCCTCCTTTTCGATCTATCTCCCCTTCTCCAGTGTCTCCCCCTCCTTTAGATTTGGGTATATCCAAAGTCGGCAGCACTCAGAGCAGGACTAGAAAGTAAGATGAGAAGAATTCATTGAAATGACTGATTAAAAATGGACAAGATGAAAACCCATTAAGAGGACTTGATGATGAGCTTCTGTCAATCTCCAAACTCTCCTCAGCTCAGCCCTCAGGCAACCTGCTTCCCAAACAGATTTCAAGGAGGAGATGTCTAGACTTCCATTCCCTCATCTTAAACAAGGTCTTCATGGTCTGGCCCTGACCTACCTTTTATATTTTCATCACACGGCATATCCCCCATTCTAAACGTCACCACACTGTCCCTGATATTTTCTAAGCTTGCCCTTACTTAGCAACTTTGTCTTTGTCCCCCTCTCTGCCTGTCATGTAATATCCCTGATAATCACAAGACTGGTACCTGCTCATTTAAATCTCAGCTCCAACATGACCTCTCAGAGGAGTCTTTTCCTGACGACCCTATCGAGAGTTATACCTTTCACATTCCTCCCTAGCTTATTATTTGAAACTAGTATTTGCATGCTATTGGCAAGCATGTGAAATTAATTTGCCTATCCATTTGTTCATCTATGATCCATCTCTCCACATTACACTATGAGCACCATGAAAATAGGATCACGTTCATTTCTCATGTCTAGGTCTATGCTGTTCAATATAGTGACCACTAGCCTTGCACAGTCATTTCAATTAAAATATAAATTAGATCATACTGAAAACTATGTTCATTAGTAATGCCAGTCACATTTCAAGTGGTCAGCCATAACATGTGGCTAGTGGCTACCACATTGGACAGCACTGAGAATAGAACCCTTATCACAGAAAGTTCCATTTGATAGCAATGATCTAGAACAGTGTTTGAAAAATAGTAGGTGCCCAATAAATATTTGATGAATAAGTAGATGAATTAATGCAAATTTTTAATATGCACTGAATTTCATCTTAAGCCCCCAGTCTCTTTGGGTCTTCTACACTGTAGCCTCCCAACACGAGTGAGACAAACTAGACTCATGGAGAACATCCAGCATGGTGAGGGGCCCGAATGACTGTCACAGGGCACGGGGCTGTGGAAATACATCAACCTAGTCTGAAAAAGTATATGGGATACGATTATGCTTCCATAATATGTGAGGAACTGATAATCGGTAGAGAACTGTACTTACAGGATATCAGAGACTTACGGCTAGAAGACAAGTTAAGGTCAAAGTAAGGGATCATTCCAATGAAACTTTCCATATACAACACAGGCTGATTAGTATGACAAGTAGTTCTCCATGCTGAAAGTACTAAAAATTAGACTGGGAGGCTATGTGCCACGGATACTGCAAAAAGGACTCTTGATTCTTGAATAAGGAGGAGGGTTTGGTTACTGGAAAGCTTGAAACACTGAGATTCTTTAATCCACTAACTCCATGACTCCTCTGTAACATCATTTTAAAGGAGTTAATAATTTCTCCCAGCTATTCACAGAATCCACTAAAAAACCCAATCCTTTGGACCATCCACAAAGGTTCCCCTTAACTCAGTGGTACACTGGAAAGAGCAGAGATGCTGAAGGAGGATTTTGGCTCAGTAACGTGACCTTTGGCAAGGGACATAACTAGCATGAGTTTTATTTTCGTCTTCTGTAAATTCTGCACAAGGGGCTATATTTTCCTTATTGGGTGGGAAGGAAAATTAAGTGAGAGAAGAAAACTAAAGGCCTTGGAACACGGTTCTGGTCACTTCCAAGTAGGACAAAGTTCTCCCTGTTTGACTATCACTGTTATCCCTAAATTGCTGGTATAGGTGGCAGAACTTTTGAGGCCATGATTGCACTGCTTTCAGTAAATATGAAAAATTGTGTGTGTGGTGTGTGTGTGTGTGTGTGTGTGTGTGTGTGTGTGTGTGAGAGAGAGAGAGAGAGAGAGAGAGAGAGAGAGAGAACACGATGAATAGCAAACATTTATAGGGCAACCACTATGTCAATCCCTGGGGATAAAAAGATGTTCCTACAAGGCCAGATTGAAGAGGGCAACTATACTTACACCTGCAGAGCTCTAAAATTAAACAGAAACACAAGCCACAATGGTGTTTCAGAGAAATGAGATGAAAGAATAGAGAAGAAAGCTATCAATTCCAAAATGAGACTCAGGGAAGACTTCTTGGATGGGTCATTTGAGCTGGATGTCAAAATATGTGTCAAAATATTTTAAAAAGGAGAGGCAGAAGTTGGGAGATGGAGGGAAAAATAAGACATAATATTCCTGGCAAAGAGAAAAATAAAATATAACATTTCTGGTGGAAGGGGTGAGAATCGAAAACATAGAAGGTAATTATCTGGAAAATAACGTTTGAAAATGTATCCTCTTCACATGTCCCTAGCTTCTCTTTAATATGACTACCAGGCGTTCAGTGGCCAATTTCTCAATCCTTTGAAATTAGCAAGGGATTCAGGGAGAGAAAAGGAGCAGGCTGTGTCTACCTGAGTACAGGTCATGTGTTCTGACGGCTTCATCAAAGGTCTTGAGAAGGGACAAGCTAGAAGATGCAAATCAGAAAATGTCTCCTCACACAGTTGAAGGTCCCTTGGGCAAAGACCTTTCCAGAGAAGCAGAGGACTTTGTGGTCAATAACAAACTCTTGCAAGCGCTAAGATCTTTTATTTGGACTGACCAGGGGAGAATGTTTCTAAGGTCCCGCTTGCACCGTTTCAAATATATTCATTTCAGACTGAGCTGGGCCTTCTAAACTCAACGGGGGGCCCAAGAGCTGATTTGGAATGTCTGAGCTGTTTCTCCTCAGTTGGAATGGAGTCACAGCTCCCCCTTCTGGGAGCCTAAGTGCCATCCAGCCCCGGAAAAGCCTGCGTGGAAAGGCTCTATTGCAGATGGCCCTGAAAACCCGTGTGTTTTTTCTCAGTGTCTGCCTGCACCTCGAAACCAGCATCTAGAAGTGTGGGAGCACAGTTTTGCATGTCCCTGAGTTCTGACTTATTGAGGGCCTATTTTTCACGGAGCTTTATATTTCTCTTCCCTTGTGATGCTTTTATATAAGGGAACATAATTTGGTCCAGAGATTGCAATTTTCTCCTGGGGAATATAACATGGAGGAAGGGTTTCTGGATCTATGTGTGCACTGTGTGTAAGAAGGCATGCATGCTTGCGTGTCTTAGCCTACTGTCGTGACAGCAATGTACGTAATTGTACAGGGGAAATATTCGCACGAATATAAAAAAATTGATTTGTTTGGAGTACAGTGGGTGGGTGTACACTTGACTCTGGACAGCAAAGTGTTCCTTAATACAGAGTTCAGGTACAGTCCAGATGCTCTGCTGGATTCAGTCTACTAGTCCTTGTCTTTACTCGCTTATGTGTAATTCTCTGAAATCACTGGAAAACAAATTATGTCCATTGAGTGTGTACGTGTGTGTGCATGTGTGTATGTGTGTGTAGAGTGACTGAGGCATTGAACCTTTCTCTCCAGGGTCATGTTTCCAGATGGAGGAGCTTTGAAATGCCTCTCTGAAATGAGAAGTTTGATGAGGGAAGACAAGTGATTGTCTTAAAGGGGAACACGGTGGCAGGATAGGGGTGGACAGCAATACAGAGCCCCTGGGCAGTGTGGCAGAGTGGAAAGAACATTGAACAGGGTGTTAGGCAACACAGGCTCTCGGCCTGGGCATACCACCACCGACTCTCTAGAGAGTGCTCGGGAACTCACATCCCCTCTCTGGGCCATCAAGTCCTGTCTGTCTGCTCTTTAATATTCATCATCAACTGTCTATGAATTGAAAAAGAAAACAAATGAGAGGAGTTCCTAATGTGGGGTCTCCTCCTCTACCTTCCCACCACCACCACCCAGAATGAACCAGGGAGCTCTACGCTGACATGCGTTTCCTGAAGCAGATTCCTTGTGGCAAGTGCAGGCTTCAGCTCGAGGTGTCAGTATCCAGCCAGAACGGTGCCTCTGCGTGCCTGAGGTAGCATCACCTACCCGCCAGGGCAGCTTCCCGCAAACACATGTTTGCTGTTATCTGTCCCCAGAAGGTAAGTATTCACATGTATATTTTAACACAGATATATGTTCACTTGCTTGCCCCTCAATGCCTTTTCGGTTGCTCCTTCCAGTGTGGGGTAGACAGGCTCTCTCCCAGCCCTCGGCCCTTGTCCTCTCCTACACTCACTGACTGAGAGCAGAACGGCTGTCTCTTACCTTGGGAAAGTAACAGCTGCCGAGTCTGGAAGCCATGCTAACAGCAGTAAAACTCAGCATTTTTGCTGAGTAGGGCAAGCCTTTAAGCAGCAGCCGGGAATGAAATCAATGGCTGGCCCTAGAATCTAAGCCCAGCAAGACCTAGCCAAAGAGGCCAAGGGGACTCACCTAGAAAGACTCCTAGGAGGGGAAGGAAAAAGGAAAGAGGGACTTGACCAGCGCTGAGATCCTTCCCACTGCCCCCATGCCCTTGGCAGTATGTTGGAGGCAAGCAAGAGATGTGAGGTGCAAATCGACAGCAGTTTAAGTCAATTCCTGCCACATTCTGTCATGAATTCCACCCCCCCACAGTCCATTCCCTAACTGTGGGTCTCCCTTAGTCGTGAAGCACACACATACCACCTCTGTGCCTTCTCCCCACGATCCTCTTAACGCCAATGGAGACTAAGCGGGCACAGTTCAGAAGAGATTCTCTTGGGAATCTCCCAAGCCAGTCTGAAATGGGGAAGGGAAGGAGGCTCTGTCTTCGGGAAGTGCCCCATCCATCTCTTGCCTTATTACCCAGAGCTGCCCCCAAATGAAATTTCCTCAGTGATCCTCTGTACTATGATGGATGAACAAGTCCCTAAGGACCCTTTTTCCTTCCCCTTGAGGGGGATCCATGCAAAGTTGTCCAGATTATCTCCCAAAGCAGCAGAAGCAAGAGGTGCTGCTCTGCTACTCTGATTACAAACAGAGAGGATGGTTCCACTCTATTCCAGACTTGCCAAGCCCCAGATAAGGAGGTCACTGTTGTCTCCCCTCTTTTCTGTGTCACCCACTACCCAGTGACTCCAAATTCCCATCAGAATCCTGGAGTCTGCCCAGTGTGGAATTTAAAGTGACAGTGTCTCTTTGCCTCTGGGTTTGTCCGTTTCTCTCTCATATTAAACTGTAAGTCCAAGTGTAGGAGATCTCCATCATTGGGAAGAATTTTCCTTCAAGGGTACCAATACTGGGCTAAATAAGGTACCATCCTTATTCCCATAATCTTCCCAAACCCCAAGCTCAGAGCCCCAAGAGGAAGTCCACAGAGGGCTTCCCGATGGCTACGTGATCCTATAGGGACGATCCCATTCCATGTAAGCTGGAGAGACCTAATTAAAAAGACACAAAAGCACACACATACAAACACGCACGTACAAACATGCACACAGACATCGCGCCTTAAGTAGGTTATAGGACCTCTCTTCACCCCCCTCCCCTGCACACACTCACATGCATCACAAACACACACATCAAACGCAAACGACGCCGCACACGCAAACACACACTAGCACCACATCAAGTTCCCAACATGGTACACACGTCGGGAGCGCGCGGGAGCACACACGCCACTTACTAAAACCCGCATTTAACCCTTCACACACCAAGATAAGGGACCCCCTCCCAGGAGCCTGAGAGGACCTGGAGATGGTGGGGTGGGCGAGGGAAGAGCAGAGGGGTGCAGGGAGGGGCGCGCAGGCAGAGGCGCCCCGAATGCGGTCCCGGCCGCCTCCAAGGGCAGCGGGGCTGCAGGGCGCTGCACCCGGCACCGCCTTACCTGGAGTCAATGTCCGTCTTTGGCGGAGAGCTGCGGGCGGACGCTTTTTATTCGGCTCGGTGGGAACTTGGGAGAGCCCTGCGTCCAGCTCGCATACCGGGAACGGCGCGGGGACTGCAGGCGTGGGGGTACCTGGCTTCTAGCAGCCTGGCTCATACTCAGCCCTAAAGTCCCCTTCGCTGGTCCCGAGGACAGGCATGAATCCCGGCTCCGGAAGGCGGTCACTACTCCCTCTGCCTCCCGGCGCTCTCGCTCTAGCTCTCGCTCGTTCGCTCGCCTGCGCTTTTCCTCCTCCCCCCCGCGCCAGATCACTTCGCAGCCGTGGGGACCTGGAGCAAGGCGGCTAGCGAATGGAGAGGGAAGTCCAAGTGCGCCGCGGTCTCCAGGCGGGGAGAAGCGGAGGCCGGGCTACGCGGGAGGAGGGACTTACCCAGCGACGGGCGAAAATGAATGGGGGAGCGACTGCCGGGGGGCGGGGAGGGAGGAGCCGAAAGCCGGGGTTTATTCTGAGGAGTGTTTTGTACATCTTTAGGCGGAGGAGGAGAAGGGAAAGGAGACGGGAAAGGAGGAGAGGAAGGAGGCCTCTTTGGAGAGAGAGGAGGCCTGGGTGGGCAAAGACTGAGCCATTGGGGAATCTCGTGGGTCTGGAGACGGGGTGGCACGTCTGGAAGGATTCGCACCTAAAGGGACTGTGTGTGTTGTGTGCGCAAACCCCGCATCCTGCTGTTCAGAAGCTTGTCTGTAGCTGTGTGTGTCGCGAGTATCTGAGTGTTTCTGGGTATGCGGGTGCTGCGGGTCTGAGTCTTCTTATCTGAGTGTGGTGTTTGTCGGGGGAGGTGCCTGTGTGGGTCCATTTGTATCTATGAGTCTCTCTCTGAGTATTTAAGACTGTTTCTCTGTATGTGTAGGCTTGAGCCCACGTAATCTCCCAGAATTAAGCAAGTGCTTCTCTACGTGGGCAGGATGTAGGAGTGAGAGCTGAAGGGACTTAAAGTTCTCTGGCTACCACTGGAGGCAGAGAAGGGGAGAGGGTACCGGGGCTAAGACATTAATTCAGAGAACCAAAGATGCCAAATTTAGTCTGAGGTGCAGACTGGGGCTGCTCACAGGGGCCCCCTCCCAGAAACAGATAAAAGGCCTTACAGGATCTAAGTCTCACTCAGGGCACATTCTGTATGTTCACTTACTTTGCTGCTTCTTTTTCTTTCTTTCTTTTAATTTAAACCAAATCACTAAATGCAGATTCCCATTCCTGGAAGTTTACTGAGGTGCTGGAAGTGTCATGAAATTACCACATGGGGGTAGGGACAGGGAGCATTATGGAAAAAGTGCTAAGAAATATAAAGGATCTCAGATTTAGTAAAAGTGTAATTGAGATGGGTCAGTATCCTGTAGCTCCATGATCCCGGCCAAATTACCTATCTCTTAAGCTTCTCAGTTCCTCATCTGTAGAACATGATGATAAATCTACCTATCTAACAAGGTTGCTATACAATTTTAATGAGTTAATTTATGTAAAAAACACTTAGAATACTCCCAGGCACCTAGTGAGTGTTCCAAGCATGTTATCTGTAATTATGATTGCTATTGTTATTAATGTTACTATTATCCAAGGGTGATAGGATAGAGATTTAACAAGGGAGGCCTACAAGGATCTAGGGGGCAGTGAACTAATTGGAGGAAGGGGAATCCCAGGGGGAAAAAAAAAAGGAAAAGAAATGCTTGAGTAAGGAATCAAGAACTTAAGAAAAATAATAATTGAAAAGGAGGAAGGGGAAACAAGAGTAGGAAGAGAACTAGTTAGAATCAGCCGATGTCTCAGGAAGGCATAACAGAAGAGAGAGAGGAGAGAAGAGATGGAGCCAGATCAACACTCCCTTTGCTTCTACATAATCCAAATGAAGGACAGTCAGCACCACGGACAGCTCTCCAGACACTGACCAACAGGGATTTTTCTGGTGGAAAATTCTTCCTTTTGCTTGGAAAATTTTCTCCTTCCCTAGGCTTCTGCTCTAGGTTCAGATCCTGGGCAGTGGTATCTGAGCCAGTTCTGACTTTGATTCCAACCATAAATAATAACACTCACCACACACACTGCTTCTTCCATCCATTTCAATATGAAGCCCCAAATTGCTGTCTCCTATTTCCCTTCTCCTTTTTCCTTTCTTTTTTTCCCCCTCTCTATCATATCCTTTCCTTTACTCTCCTCTCCCTTTCTCCGTGTTTCTACATCATCCTCCAGCTTATATATGCCTCCTTGACTGATACTAGGCTCTGCTAGAATTGCAGTTCTGGAATCAGTCTAAAACAACCTGGCTAGGCGGCTTAGAGGTTGGCACAGACCAATTCCTTCTCGATCTTCTCTCTTTATCCAGCTCCCAAGATAGGCAGCAATCCAGATGCCTTGGAAAGTGGAGACTTAACTGTATGAAACGTTTTCCTGTCTTTCTATCCTCTGCCTCAGTCAATATTTCTTTGGGAAAAACAGTACTTTCCCAATTTCTACCATTGTTAGAAAGAGAAGGAGGTAAGAGAGAATTCTGAACTTTTTACCATGTACCAGACACTTCATGTGGGGCATCCCTATGTTATCTTTTATACTTCCCCAAATGCTGGAGATAGGTAACACTATCCCATTTCCACAGCAGAGGAAACTGGAGCTTAGAAAACCTGAGTAGCATGCCAGGATATAGTAGGGCAATGGAATCAGGAATTTCACACCCAACTCTAAGACCAAAATCTTTATTATGGCCTCTGGAAATAATGGGGGAAGGCTTAGTGTGACTGGAAGAGCTTAGAATTTAATGGGCTCACTGCACCCAACCTTAAATATGAACCTATATGTCTGAGACCATGGCATTCTCTGTGCCAATGGAATATTTATCACTCTTGTCCCTGGAGGAGGAGGCAAAGGCCTTGCCTGGACAGATTTAAAACTCGCTCAAGCCTTATGGTTTCTGAGTTTTGAGTAAAACTCCAACCTTTCATGGTCTTAGCTCATTTGCATTTGGCTTTATTTAGCTTCCCTGTTTCTATGAAGAAAGGCTGGGGGGCCATTTTAAAAAGTCTCCAAAGACTCCTTGGTCATCAGAAAAGTTCTCAGTGCAGAGCATTCCTAATGACTTATGGAGAAAGCAATTGGAACCATATGGATAACATTTCTGCAGAAATACACATGGGTGGGAAAAGGTTTAGAGGCCAAAAATATATTTCTTTTTTTTTCTTCTTTGCCAAAGAAAGAACATTTAAGGCAGCTTGAGATATGTGAGAAATGTCTTGTTCTTTCTTTGGGGTGGGTGTTGGTGAGCAGCTGCTTGCTGCTTCCACTGAATTTACCAAGGGCTTGCATGGAAAGGAGATGCCAAGGGATTAGGGTAGATTTAGGAAAGAACTTCCTGTCTATAGATCTTGGGTGATACTACAACACCACATTTCCCCAGGGATTGGTTCTTTTATAGTCTTCACGACAGGATCGTTTGCTAAATATTGGAGCATATTTTTAAAGTTACAGACCCTTCTGAGAACTTGACAATTTCTAAGTATGCTCTCTCTTGTGGAAAAGATTTTTAAATCCCCAGAAGAATCTTCATGATGTCTCATTGAATCTTTCTTTGACACTATCTCTCAGGGATGTCTATGGATGCACACTCCTCCCTCAGGAACTCTAAAACAGATACTTTTCTGGTTTCTAGATTTGAACTTAGATTTTATAGGTTGCTTCATTGAGATGTGAGCATAAGAAATTAGAAAGGGGAAACCAATGTGGAAACCAGTAAGTAGGTAAACACCTTTTTTTTCTAGCAACCAGTAAGAAATAAAGATAAAATTTCAGCAATGAAATGAGGGTCTCCTTTCCCCTCCTTAAATAAAGACAAGATTTAGCCCTATTTGTGCAGGACTGTCAGCCACCTTCCACTGCCTCAAAAGCTTAAGTTTACTGCTCCTGTCAAATCTCAGTGGACTTAAAGTTCCTTAATCTGGATGCTTTGGGTTCAGAACATTTAGTAGCCATCAAGGGCTATTTTAATGTTGTTTCAAAAGCAGTTTTGATAAGATCTAATATTTATTGCGTGACTACAATATACAAAAATTATTCAAACCTTCCATGTCTCTCATATAGGTTTTAATGAACATTTCCCAACTGAATTAAAATGGCATATGCCATTGAGAGTCTCTGTCTCTCCACTGTTTCCCCAAACCCAATGGGCAATGTATTTAATTCTAATCCTGTATGCTTTATTCTATTTACCCAAAACTTGGAGGATGTTTAATAGCATACCCAAGTACCAAAGACAGAATCATGTGGTACCTGTTTTCTACACAACTTTATTTATACCTAGTTATCACATCTGTATTCCTCTTTTAGCAAAACTTAATGACTCACTGGTCCCTAGTTTGCAGATTCCTCTCGCTATGCATTTAGACTGACCCCTCTACTGCCATGTGGTTCTTTCCCCCAGCAACCCTTCACTTCTGCACGATCAGATCTCACTCCCCCCTGAACATTTAGTTTGCATGCCATATCCTCTACCACTTCTTTAAGGATAGAACATATCGCAAAGGAAGTATAGGAGGCTGTGCGTGATCTTTCTCTTTAATAACATGTCTCCTCCTCCGCTCCAGCCAGATTGACCCCCTTTCAATTAGTGGTGTTTGCAAAGTTCCATTATGCCTCTAGGCCTTGGAGTTAGCTGCTTCCTTGATCAGCAGCCACTTGCTACTACTGGCCAGGTCCTGCTTACCCTCCAGAATCAGAGCAAATGTCGCTTCTCTGAACCCCAGACCAAGGCAGGCCCCTGCTATCAGTTTTTCACAACCCTTAATATCTTCTTCATAGTATGTGTCACCACAGTAACTAAACTGGTATTGTTTGTATTCTTTGTTTAATATGTTTCCTGGGTAGAGTTAGAATCCAAAGGCACAAGTGATAGCTGAATGATAAGGGCTGGGTAAATAAAGATACAGTGAACATGTGTTAACCATACATCCTGCCTTCTGTCCCAGGAACTGCTCTGTGTATTTCACAAATATTATTTCATTAAATCCTTCAAAGAGCCTTGCACATCAGTATTATTATGATAGCTTTCATTTTCAGATGAGGAAAACAAACACATGAGGGTTAAACAAATTGTTCAATATCACATGCCAGAGCCAGGATTCCAAATCAGGCCACCCCACTACAGAACCAAAGCCCACAGCCTCCGTACTACCTTGCTCTTTACATGGGAGGAAACTGGTAAATATTTATTAAATAAATATGAGTTCTTCTCAAGTCCTTCAATCTTTAAGTATATTGACACTCTTCACTTTGTTTTTTTATGCCACTGTATCAGTGAACCTTGCTCTTAGTATACAGAGATACTGGGGATAATCCAGATTCATGCCATCTAACACCTTAACAGAGAAAGAGAAAATCTACAAGCATGTTGATGTATACAACATACATCAAGTTTCACTCTTGCTGATCTCCCAACAGGCTCCACTAGCCATGAAAATGAATGTATTTGGACATAAGCACATATAGACTGGTTTTGCTAGCTATGTCCAGCTTCTTTTTCTCTTCTCCCTTCCACACTGCCAAAGTTCCAGCTGCTTTAGGCCTGAGCTTGCCTGGTGACACAAGATTTCTAAAGAATGTTTTTGAAGAGGTATCCAAAAAAATACTACTCTGTTGGCTCAGTCTCAAAGGATAGCCCTATTGAAAATCTCAATACTCTAGTTCAACTAAATAATTCAATACATATAAGTCCTTTTGAAACTTCAGATAGTTTCTTCCTTGTCTTGCTGGGGTTTTTTGGACCTTATTTTTTGCAACAAATGAGAGATAAGGTAGGCATAGCAGGTATCCTCACTTTGTAGAAAAGGAACCAGAGGCCCATGAAAATAGTATGTCTTGCACAAAGAAAATACTTTGTAATGTAATGATGGACACAAAACTTGATGTATGTTGTATACATCAACATACTTTGAAGATTTTCTCTTTCTCTGTTGAACATAATTTTGATGGTTTAATGATGAACCTGTTAATTCTGTTCTTTTTGGCATCTCCCTCTTTCTAACATACCCTCTCTACCCCAGTTCTCTGCCACATTCTTCCAGGGGAACCCTATTGAAAGCCTTTGTTTGTTTTGCAAACATTTTCCTCTTTGACTAGCAGCATCTTCATTTTCTTCTGGGAAACTGCCCTTCTTGTTTCTCAGTCCATTTGGTTCTAGAAGTGCTGATTCTTTCCCTGGCTCTAGGGCACGTGACCATGAGCCAGTCAATCTGTTCTAGGCCTCAGGTCACTGTGATTGGTTTAGAGATGGGTATTAACACAGATTGGTACAATCAGAGGCATCTCTAGGATGTTTGCTGCAACTATTATTATAAAGTACTCAAAAAAAAAATAATAGACACACATAACTGGTAGCATTCAAGCCTGGAGTTCCAGAGATTAACCTTGACACCATAACGAGAAGGTGAGAATGGGAATGAAGGTGACATGAAGGTACCCTCAATCATGAAATAGATCCAGAGATGTCAGAAGACAGACACAAACTTAATCCTAGGAGCCAATAACCTTCCTTTCTATATAAGCCCCTTTGATTTGGGTCTTTGTAACTTGCTACTAAATGTATCCTGACTAACACAGCATCACAAACCAAGGTGATTGAGCTTTAGATACAAAACCTTGAGGCAACTGATCTACAGAGACCAGTAGAGCAGAGAGTTGAACGTGAGTAGCCATCAATCCATTTTGTCTACAGTAGACCCTATGCCCCCAGACAAATTATATATATTTTTCAACACATATGGTAAGGAGAACTCTAAGTTGACCCCAGAGTCTGCAAACTTCAACTACTTGAGTCCATAGTAACACAAGCTGTCATATAAACACTTATCCTTGTATAATCCCCTCTCCCTTGTGTGCAGGTAGAATCGGAGAGTATGACAGGGTACCACTCTGGTAACTTGTTATATTATATAGAAGGAATAGCAGGTGGTCTCTAGGAGCTAAGAGTAATCCAGGTTGACAGCTAGCAGGAATATGGGAACTTCAGTCCTGCAACCACAAGGAAATGAAATCTGTCTTCATCCTGTGAGTTTAGATGAGGATTCCAAGCCCCAAGGAACAACCATAACCCTTGCTGAGCCCTTGATTTCAGTCTAATGAAACCCTGAGTGAAGAATCCAGCCACTCATGCCTGGATTTCTGATCTCCAGAAACTCTTGGAAAATAAATGTGGTTTGTAAGTACCTAAATGTATAAATTGTTTTTCATAGCGATAGTAAGTGAATATAATCTATAAATTAGGTAGTTGGATTAAATAGTCTCTACAGACTTTTTTTCAGATCTGATGTTGCATGACCTGGTGGCAACACCTACATATCTGGGACTCCCTATAATCAATCCTGGATAACCTATCATATGTCCATTCACAGATACATCCCAGGTTAGAGACTAACACATAGTCCCCACTCAGCTTGCAAAGCTATCCTGTACAGTCACTTCTCTGTATAAAGCATTTCCCTGTACCATCTGTAAATTTGAAGTTAATTCTATCTGGATAACCATACTTATTGGGGGTGAGAGATAAGTTTCCTTTACCCCATGCCTTACTCCCAGTAAATGGCTTTCCAATGTGGTGACAACAATTTTCTGAGGTGTGAATAAGTACTAGCTCTTTTTAAATCAGTGAGAGTAGTGGAATGAGAAATAAACACTAGAAGTCAAATAAATTAAATTAAATCAAATAAATAAACCTCCAAGGAAAATACATAGTAAGCCATACCAGGAACCTTACACACAAAGTAATATTACCCCATCAAGCCTCAATGTCCTTATTTGAAAAATGGGGGTCCAAAAATTTATCGAAAACTTATTGAGTACCCTCTCTCAACCAGACATCTGGTCTACGGCAGTGAACAGATCATTCCTGTTGAGAACATATAGTCTCATTAAGAAGTAACACTTATCCCAATAATTGCTGTAGTGATTAAATGAGGTAAGTATTTAAAGCATTTAACATGAAGTCTGACATGCACTAAGCTTCAATCAATGGGAGCCATGCTTAGAGGTGTTATATCCACAAATAAGAAATATATAATTATTAAGAACCTTAATTGTCGAGTACTTACTTTTTAGCTGGGCATTCCTCTGCTTTCTTACATATTAGCTCATGCATTAAACACAAAAATCCCAATTGGTGGGTGCTATGATTCTCATCCCCAAAGAGAAAAGAACTTATAAATATCAAGCTATGATTGAAATTCAGATAGCTGGGCTCAAAATTCAATGCACTAGATTTTAACTTCCTACTACCTCCATTTAGATGCCTTTAAAACAAAAGGGAAAACATGGGCAGGGTTTTTATTTGAATGTTTGCCCTTTGAATAGTTAAACCTTCCCCCACGTTCCAATCGCATATGCTACCTCCACACCATAAATCTCCCACACATAACAAATTCTGACCAAGTTACCACCACTGATTAGGTTTGACATACTGACATCACTAATATGATGGTTTTTCATTGTTTTTATTTCCTATTAGTTTCATGCTAATAAGGTGCTGGAAGGTTTGCTAAGTGCTTCAAAAATATTGTTTAATTTACTAAATTAAGGAAATTAAAATAAACTTAAAACAAAAACTTTGAGTCACTGGTTATCTGTGGTATCCTAGGTGAAGAAATTGAGGATCTCATCAGTGAAATAATTTGCTTAAGAACACAAGACTCGTAAGAGCTAAAAATTGACTTGAAATCCAACCTGCAAATCTATTTTAGTAATTGCTATGTTCTTCTGTACTCAGCCATGCAGGATTGCACTTTTGTAAACTGCAAAACAGAGCCTGCAAGCTTCATCTACTGGAGCTCACAGTGATATCAAAAGGGCACATCAACACATTTGTTTTCTAGTTTCAGAGTCATGTTTTGAGAAGGTACAGTGATTTGCTATTTTATGACACAAATCTTTTTTCACTATTTATAATTAATTTCTATCATAATTAATTCAAGTTTGGCTGCTTGATCTCTATTTTTGTCTCAAAATCAGTAGATTTTCTTAGATTTTCAATATCTTTGGTGTCCCCTGGATGTCATCTCTTGTCCATCTCTTGCCCAGGGCAGCCATTACTAATCAATCATGGAACCATCTCACACAAAACCCCAAATCACTTCTTAGCAGAGCCTTCCAGCCAACCACTGCCCATCAATTAGATTTGTCACAGGAGATGAATCCTAAGTGTCCACCCTGCATGATCTCTCCCTAGAAGGTGAGGGCCCCCTGCAGATGCTAAAGATAAAGCCTGCTTCTCTGATGGCAACATAAAGTAGAAAGAATATTCAACTGTGAATTAAAGATATCTGTACCTTTCTACACTGAAAGGCAACCATCATGTGACTTCTATCATTCTCTGTGTTTTATCATAGATGTCAGCATAGAAAATTGTTTGCAGAGCTTGGGTCCCTGCCGTTGCTTGTGTGAAATACAGTATTTAAGAAATTTAGACATATTTGTAGCTATCAAATGATTGTCAATGATATGTGGGCACTGTAGTCTTTGCCAGGGACAGGTTTTCCAAGAAACAAATTAATGTCTCTTTGCTCAAACAATGAGAGGGTAAACAAAGGCACTGTTAATGAATTTAGTCATTGTTCTTCTCTGCTAGGACATATGCCTGTATTAGATCTTGCTGAAAATAACACTGTTAAATAATCAGACCAAGCCATATATTTTTCCATGCTAATCATCTTGTAGCATTGCTACACATCCCAGGGGGATACAACTGCAGACAGACTTTGAACAGGAGTAGTTCATCAAACTTGCTGTGTCAGTTAGCCCTGTGTTGCTTATAAATGACAAGAAACTCATGGGAAACTGGCGACAGCAAAAACAAAAAATAACACCTGAGATGCAGAACTCACTTTGGGCTTGGTTCCATGTTCTTTCTCCCTTTGGGTTGGCTCAGCCGACAGGTCAACTTTCTCCCTGCACAGCTGGAATGCAAATGTTCACTGCTCTTAACAGTCCTCACCCAAGTACTAAGACTGTGTTCAACTGTTTCACTGCCTTTGCTAAAGCTCCAGCATGATGTTTTGACACACGAAATCCTGGGAACAAACCAATATCACCACAACCAGATAAATTAAATGGAAAAGACAGGTCCTCCAGAGAAAACTGGGGTTCTATCAACAGAAATATGGCGGAAACATCAGAACCAAATCACATCTGACCATTAGTGTCTCCCAGGAAAACACTGACACAAGTCTTGATTTAATTTTTTTTTTAAACTTTAACCTGAAAAATCACTGGGCTCAGGAATTTACTTTCATTGAGACTTGTGTCACCTTCAGCAACCTCTTAGAACCTATACCTTCATTTTTGACATAGAGAAAATATTTTTCTTACATCTTTCTCAGGGCCATTTCAGAATCACAGAATACTATATCAGAGATTCTCAAATACTGCTGAAACTTACACATTTTACAACTCAGTGATCACAGTTAATTTTGAAATGTTTTAATGTTATTAAACATTGCCAAAGAGAGTAAGAATTAATTCTATTTCTTGTTTAACTTTACATGTCCAAACTCACAAACATCATAAGGAACAGAAGAAAGTACATATGATTAGAAAGCAGAAATTATTGATAGAACTATATTTTTTTAATCATCTCTTTTTCATGGTTCAAGAAGACCACAGAGCATAATTCAGATATCTATTTATTAAATTTCAATGAAATAACTAGCTATCACCTGCACGTGGCATATTCCTACCCCTTGATCTCTTTCAACAGCTTTAATGTATTGGTTTCTTTAAAGTACATGGATGGTCATTTCTAATCAACATCTGGAGAGGGCTATGAAATCAGAATATAAAAGGAAAAAACTTAATAATCCAAAGGCTACATTCTCCTTGTGGATTTCCATTCATTTAACAGTATGACACTCTAATGGTTAATTTCATATGTCAATTTGGCTAGGTCATGGGGTGCCCACGTATTGATCAATCATTACCTTAGATGTTCCTGTAAGTGCTCTAGTGCATGAGACTTACATTTTAATCAGTGGACTGGATAAATCAGATTTTCTTACCTAACCTGGGTGGTTCATTTAATCAGTTGAAGGCTTGAACAGAACTAAAGGTTACCCCATTCTTAGCACCTCAGTAAGTGAATTCCCCCTGCCTTTTGCTTTAGTGTCTTTCATTCCAACTGAGACATTGGCTTTTTCCTGTCTTCAGACTCTAATTAGAGTCTTCAGACTCTAATTTTTGTTATTATAAGTTCTATTAAAATGGAGACTCCTAATAATACAGACCCCATTGAAATTATTTAATCCCTGTAAGCCTTATTTTTGAGAATATTGAGTGGAAACATCTCACAGTACCTTCCATGCCTGCCAGCCACAAAGACCATTATTTCTGGTGTGTACTTGTGACCTACCTGCAACATGACAGCCTGCTGCATCATATCCAGGAGCTAGAGACCAGGAACAGGTGCAGCACAAACCTGATGCCCAGGTCTTAGCTCTATAGCAACAGAATCCCATCCAATATGGGGCTGTGATGAACCTGCTTAAGGATGACAATGACCCACTTTCTATCCTACCAGATCATCTTCAACCTTCTAAAAGGTGGTTGGTAATAGTTACAAAGCTCCTAAGACTCCATGGAGGTATTTAGGGTTAGGTTTAACATGAAATTAGTGCTGGTATAATACAACATTACAGGAAAACAGTTCTGAGTAGTTAAAAAAGACTTTGACATGGGCCACCCTGGTGGCCCAACAGGTTAAATCTCAGCACCGTGAAGCTATCCGCAGCCACTGCAGCATGAGTTCGATCCCCAGCCAGGGAGCTACCACTGGGTGCAGCAGACCTCTCCTGTTTCGCCTGCTGTTCCTCTCAGCAGTGTATTTCAGTGGATCCACCTGTTCTGCTCCCCACTCTGTTTCTGGTGAATCCTCTCACCACCCCAAACCTCACATCCCAGTTCTTGTACGCATAAATAAATAAATAAATCTTTTTTTTAAAAAAAGACTTTGACATATGATAAAGAATATAATTTTTGCAGGCAGATTAATTGAGGTCCAAGTCCCACTTCTGCAATTAATTCCATGGGACCTGAGTCTCTCTTTCCTCTTACGTAAAATTGGCCCAATAATATGAAGTCTACAGAACTGAAAAAGGATTAAAACTAGTAGTGCTTGGTATAATACCTGGCACACTTAACTCTGAATCCACTGTATGTCCAAATCAGATGGTGCCATTTCATTGGTCAGGGCAAGAAGACCCAAAGATGGTCTGTAAATGGCAGCTCAGGATTAAAATCCAGAACCCAGAGCACCACCTGGCACAGAGTGTGCATTTAGTAAATCCATGCTCTTGAGTGAATGAGGGAAAAAATTAACACATCTAGACTCACCAACACCTAATCCAATTCTGTTGTCTTTTCTTTCTGCACACAAAGATATTAGAAATTTTCCTAGGTGTAATGAATACCTAAAATGTATTTTGTGCTTGTACCATTAACCAAGCAAAGAATCAAGTTGGATTAGGATATCTAGGCACATAATGGAAAACATTTCCCTGTATATTTTACTACAGACAGTAAGGAAGGTTAAGAATATGAGAGAAGACATTTTTTTTTTAACCATTCTGTTGTACATTGAAATGAACCAGGGAGTTTCAGCTTTAGCTGGTTACCCATCTCCAACAGCCATCCACAGTGAGCCAGGATATATCCTGTCCTCTCTACAAATCTTCTTTGAAGGCAGCCAAGGGGTTCAGTGGACATGGGCCCCTCATTTCCCATTGCTATTCTATGGACAAGACTTGTCACAAAGTCCCTCAATCAGTGAGCTAGAATCAGACCCACTTCCTTGTTCCTCTTACTATTTTCATAAAATGCAGCTGCTGGTGTACTAGGAAAAGGCAGGGAGGAGTTTTTTCCAGCCCATTTTCAAACACTTGCAGCATGCATCATTTTCAAGTCAGATTAGTTATACCTGCTCATCACAAGCTCAAACCAGGTTGAATGTGAGCTTGGGGGCCGCACTGATTCCAATGGCTTCCAGGTCTCTAGTGGAATGTGAATGGCCTCTCTCCTCTGCAAACAAATACCCCTCTAAGTGGTGATCCTATTTGTGCCAGAATTCACTGCACAAACATCTGTCTCCTGGGAAATTGCTATCTACTTAGGTAAGATCAGGGGTCTGGACTACCTACTACATTATCATAGATCTGGACACCTCCCATAGGCCTCTGCAGAAACATAAGGATATCCAGGCCTCTCCCAGGGCTTTTGTGCTTTTAGAAATCCAAGGGTGTTTGCCAACCCCCCTCCACGAAATTAATAGCTATGAGTTTTCAGGATTAACAGATTCAGTTGAGATTGTTCTGGTTCTAAGAGATCTTTAGTTTAATCTACAGGCTTGAGATAAAATGCTATTGTGTTGGTAAATGAGGGAGTCTCTGTTTTATTTTTGGTTTTGATTTTTTGTTGTTGTTGATGAAATTTTTATCAACCATTACCATTCTCATCCAATTTAAAACACATAATCCTCCATGCCTTAGTGAGTCTGCCAATTTTAGGATATGGTAGACTGAACAAGAGTCTCATACACTTGGGCATATCTACATTCTCACTGCACAAACAGAATCCCTGGAATCCAACAGTGTGTCAGCTTTTGAACATTGTCAGAAAGAAAAAGGACAGCAATGGGGTTCTAATCTGGTCTGTCCACTCTCTTCTCAGCTTTACTTTCCTGAAAGGTTGAAGGTGGCTTTTAAAAGTGTCCCTGGGTACTTCAATCAGGGCTAAAATGACCTTGAAATATCCTGCACTCCAACCCACTGTCAATCTGATGTTTGAATCTCAGTGATCAGGATGATTGTTAGAATGATTAAAACTACAACACCACATTGGTATTATGGAGTATTCCCCAGGCCACCGAATGGTTGGTTGTCACCATTCAGGAACATCCTTAGAAAAGCAGCCAGTTTGCAGAGAGGAGGAAAGTTGTTTTCTCTGAGACCAGTTCTTAGAAGTGGAAGCAACTAGATGCTCTTGAAAACCTGAAACATGGATAGTCTGAACTGCTATGTTCTGTAAGTACACAATGAACACATAGATTAAATAGCTTGTATGGAAAAGGAATGTCAAGTATTTATAGTAATATTTACATTGGTTATGTGTTCAAATTCAGTGGTGTTATAATAAGTTCCGTCTGTTCCATTTTGTTCTTTGTAATGTGGCTATCCCAAAGAATTTTTAACTGTACCAACAAATTTTCAGAGAAGGAAGGGTCACTTTAGTTGAAAGTAATAAAATTATAAGGTCCTGAGCGGAAAGAGTGGCTAAGCCATGCCCCTGAAGAATGAGTAAAAGGTAAATAATTACTGTGTACTAAACATTTCCATGTTTATTCTCACATTAGAAATGTATAAAAATCCAGATATAACTCATGCTAACATCCCAACTGAAATGTCAACTTACTGAGGCTAAGTAAAGTGGAGGTGGTGTGCTAAAAAAATCAACCCAGGAAATGGTAGAACTGGAAGAATAAACTCAGGGCTTTCCACTGTCAATTCCATGCTCTTTTTCCTATACCAAACTGTACCTCTCTAAAATGTATTTACTTTACTATAGCCAGTGGGCTGAAGATTTTCAGTTCTGATTCTTCATCTTTTCTTCTTATCTCCCTTTACCCATCACTCACAGGTCTGCGAACAGGATTTAATATTGTTATTTTATTTACTACAACCATTTCTAGCCCCTGCACTCTGCTTGATACTGTACAAAAATAGTTTGCCCTTTGGGAAGAGAGTGCTGGGGCTGTGCACCCCCATGCCTGTATCTGTGTTTATGAACCAAGCAGGGCAAGGGAGATAGCAAGTTGGCTAAGTATGGCTCCAGGGGGAGTGGATTTCTGGCCGAGTCGATAATGGAAAATGGAGAATTTCATCTTTAGGTTAGTGACTGAATCTGGTCTAGTCTTTCACTGTCTGCTCTATATGATTACTTGGTCTATAGAAGCTGGGATTTGGGACTTCCCCCCTCTATTCTCCAAATGCTCTCCCTCCCTCCTTCTAGCTCATGTCCATGTCATTTTCTAAAGCATACTCCTTCTCCTAAACCCTCTCATTAACTGGAAATGAAAAGTTAATTCCCACTGACCTTATACCTGAAATGAGAGAAAGCATTAAGCCCAAATGATATAGAAACACAGGATTAAATGTCATCTCTGTATATGCAAATATGGTTACTATTGATATTTTCATCATTAAATAGTATTAATTTAATAAAATATTTTATGTGATTTGTTTTGGAAACTAATAAGATAATTTAATCATATTATGAAGGATTTTTTAGTTAATGGTAGTTATTAGGCTGATTGGTGGTATTGTTTATATATATACATGAGGCATGAAGTATCATTATTCAAAGGATGGGCCACAATGGTGTAAAGGAAAGTTAATTAGATCCAGAATGAGGAGACTTGCATTTAGATTGGACTTTTCTATTTACCTTATATGCTAAGTCATTTTCTTCTCTAAACCTCAGCTTCCTTAGGCATAAAATATGAATAATAATTTTATGAGTTTTTGAGTTGTCATATATTAACTCAATAAATTGGTTACCTTTCCAGGCTATACCATACATATCTATTATATTTGAGAAGCAGTGGTCTTCAAGATAGGTAAAATTGTGTCTAGACATGCAAAGATAACCCACTATGAGTTTTGAGAAGAAAATATTAGTGATGAAAAACATACTACATATGTGTAGCAATGTATAACATTTATGGATACATGTGTTTCATCTATAGAGTGTATATTTATTCCATGCTTATAGACAGGGATGCACTATCATAACTATTATTAAGACCACTGTTTTAAAAGGGTCACTTGTATGGTGAAGAATACAAACTAGTCTTTTGGTGGTGAATATAATGTAGTATATATAGATATTGATTTATAATGTTATACACATGAAATCCATGTAATATTATAAACCAATGTTTCATCAATAGAAAAAGCCCTTTAAAATTGTTCTAAGGTATGAAAGTTAAAGATAAGGAAGGTAATGATGGTGACTGAACTAATTACAATCAAGGTCATGTCTTAGAAGGTAAATTTTAAAATTAATAAAGCATGTAGTTTTCATGTATCTCCTTCCTTTTCTCATAACATGAAAGCCATGTCATGCAATATATGCAGATATTGCTCAAGACTCTTCCCAAAAGAAGTCAACTGGATAAGCCTCCCTCCACCAAAAAAGTTCCCTTTGATGGAAGTTTACACTATTTGTTATATTTCTCTGTTCCAGATCTGTAGGTCAGGCCAACTGAATAATTTCTGGTACTGAATACCCTCATCAAAGATTCCATGACTCTCTTTTACTAGTTCTATATTTTGACTGTACCCAGTGGTACTTTTTTTAAAAAGATGTACAATAGCATTATTTTAGTGATGAAATTACTTATATGTCCAACTACAATGTGTTGACTAAATAGTAATATGCCACTTCAAATAGTATAAAATTGGGTTGATGAATAACGTTTAATGTATTAAGGAGAAGTTCATAATATGTGAGAAAAAATCTGAAAAACAAAAGATGTGATTCCATTCAAACTGCATGGATAGTACTTTTATCTCTGCCTATGAAGGATTAACTACTATTGTAATTATATTTTAAAACTAGAAAATAAGACAAAATAAAAAACTGAATACAAGACTTTGAACAAAAATGCCAGTTTGCAAGGTGAATGCTATGATTATGTTCGATCAGTGCAAGAGGCATTTTCCTGGTTATACCCCAAGGCATGAATTATGGTTTTGAACTTTCACCAAGCTGAGAAGATGGATACTGCGGTCCAGGCCAGTCAATATAACTATAGTTTGCAGGATAGAGCACCAGAAAGAAGGGAGTTACATAAAAAAATAACTCCAGAAATCTACATAGGTTCCTCTCAAGTCTTTGCCTGCAAATGTGTGAGATGAAATTATCTGAGACCAAAGAAAGAATTCTCAAAAGGGACTAGGCAGAACAATTTCAGTGGCTCATAGAAAGCTAATAATAGATTCTGTTCATAGTAGCCAGAGTTGAAAGAACTTCTAATATATGAGGTAGTCAGTCAAATATCCACAATGGCATTGTCTTAAGAATGGAATTAAATTAGTTTCATAATAAATGCTGCTTTTGGCAAGTCATAACAAAACTAAAAACGTCAGTCTTCAAATAATCAAATAGCTTCTCAATAATGTTTGCCAGAATATAGGAATAGATGACATAAACCTGATATCAATTAAACCAAATATTCAGCATCCAGTGATATAAATTCATAGTGTCTAGCATTTAATAAAGCATTACCAGGCATATAAATCAACTGTTATTATAACCAGAATAAAGACTAATTAATAGCACTAGATCTACAATATGGATAATTAAGTTTCAATGCAACAAACTCAAAACAATTATTATAAACATAGTCAATGTTATAGAAATAGAAGGAACATGAACATGATAACAGAAATGTAAGATTTTAAAATACAAAAATCTAAGCTCTAGATGTAAAAGCACAATATTTAAAAGGAAAGAAGACAGTATTTGACATCGTCCAAAAAAAAAAAAAAAAAAAAAAGACCAGTGATTAACTCTGGGACAATGTTTATAACCAGGATGCAATATGTGTGTAATCAGGATATAAGAAGTGGGATAGTAAGATATCAGAAAACCCAAGGCAGAGAAACTTAGGAACACCACATCTGGCCATACTAGAGTCAAATTGCTGAAAACCAATAATAAATTAAAAGTATCAAAAGTAGTCAGAAAACAAAGACATACTATGCCAAGAAATAAGAATTACAGCAGACATATTGCCAGAAGCATGAGAATCAGAAGACAATGGAGCCATATTTTTAAGAGCCACAAGTAAACACCATCAAGCTAGAATTTTATCCCTAGTAAGAATATACTTTAAAAAAAATGAAAGAGAAAAAAAGACTTGTGAACTAACAAAAGCTGTGTTAGTTTGGTCCAACAAATTTACAGTAATAAAGTAGTCCTTCAAATAGAAGGAAGATGACACCAGATGGAAAACTGGATCCAAACAAGAAGAGTACCCCCAAAATTAAACACATTGGTCATATAAAACACATTTCTAATTTTTTAAATATTGTTGAAGAATGAATGTTTCTTTGAACAAAATTTGTTAGCAGTGTTTATGGCAGTTACAATACAGGCAGAAGTAAAACATTATGAAAACCAGAATAAGGGAGTTGGATGTATGCAATTATAAGGTTTCTACATACTATGTGATTTGATATAATATTACTTGAAGATAGCAGCAAGTTAAAGATGCATACCATAAAGCAACTGACTGCAAAGAAAAACAGAATTAACTGACAACCACAAATGAAGAGATAAAACAGTATCATAGAAAATGCTCAATTTATAAAAGATGTTTGGAAAGTAAATAAGAAAAAAATCAACAAAGAACAGCTCATATAAATTGAATGCAAATAGCACAACAGTAGCCAAAAACCAATCCATAGCAATAATTAATTTAAGCATAAATAAACTATAAATAAAAGACATAATATTCGGACGATATGAAAATAGCAATTCTTACCTGTATGATGCCTAAAAATACAACTTAAATATAAAGCCAAAGATAAGATAAAAGGATGGAAAAATGTGTGCCACACTAATATTTAAATAAAAGAGAAACGTTTAGATACATATTAGTAATCAAGTGAAGGAGACTTAACAAAATCAGTATTACAAGGAGTATAGACAGACATTTCATAATAATGAAAGTGATAATTCACCAGAAAGATGTATCAAAACTTATACACAATATAAATTCTCAAAAAACAAGAAGCAAAATCTGATAGAGGGCCTCCCCGGTGGTGCAGCGGGTAAGCGCTGTGCTGTGGAGCTGTTGGCAGCGGCGACGCAAGTTTGACGCCCGGCCGTGGAGAATCCCACATGGCAGGGCAGACCTCTCCTGCCTCGCCTGCTGCTCCCCTCAGCAGTGTATTTCTGATCTGCCTGTTCTGCTCCCTGCTCTGTCTCTGGTGAACCCTCTCGCCGCCCCACGCCTCTGGCCTGTACCCCAACTTGTATGTATAAATAAAAAATAAATCTTTAAAAAAAATCTGATAGAAATGAAAGCAAAAACATAGAATACCACATTATATTTGCTTTTCAATAACTGTTTAAACATGTAAGTAAAAATATTTGGAGGAATTTTGAAGACCTGAATAATACTATCAGCAAATTTGACCTGACTGACATTTTTAGAGCAAAAGACAACAGCAGAATATTCTTTCAATGCAGTGCTAGATAACACTTTACACACTGCAAAAATCTAAATGAAATTAAAATGATTACAAAATTACACAGTACATTCCCCAACTGAAGTGGAATTAAACCAGAAGTCAGAAAGATGAATGCTTTCTTCAGAAATTCTCAAATATTCAAAATTAAATGACATACATGTGAATAACCCATGGAATCTAAAAAAAAAATCACAAAGGAAGTTACAAGACCTTCTGAACTGAGTGAAGATAAAAAACATAACATTACAAAATGGTGATAAAGGTAAACCAGTGCTAGTTTATAACAATATTTATCATCCTATGCTTATTTAAGAAAAGAATAATGCTCTAACTTTCTACATAAAACCTGCATAGGAGAACAAAAGCAAATGGAATCAAATGTAAGTAGAAAAAAAAAAAGAAACACTCATGATAAGAATGGATCTCAAAGAATTAGAAATCAGATAAACAATTGAGAAAAATCAGTGAAGCAAAAATTTGATTTTTTGGAAAGATAAAAATCTGATGAAACTCTAGCCAGATTTAATAGAATAGTGGAAGACATAAATTACCAATACCAAGAATGAAAAAGAAAACATCATTATAGACCCTACAGACATTAAATGAATAAGAGAAAATCATATCACAAATGACTTTATGACAAAAAATTTGAAAACCAGATGAAATGCATTAAATACTTGAAAGACATTAACTCCCAAGGTTCACTGAAGTAGATAACTGGAATACTCTATCTATTAATGTGATTCACTGTATACTTAGAAACACTCTTACGCAAAAAAATTCCAGTGCCAAGTGACTATAAGGGTGAATTCAACTAAATATATAAGGAAGAGATAATACCAGTATTACACAAACACTTTAGATGAATATAAAAAGAGATAATACATCCCAATCTGTTTTGTGAATACAGCATTGTCCTGACATCAAAACCATTAAAAGAAAGCAAACAAAAAATAAAAACATAAACTAATACTTCTCATGAATGTGCATAAGAAATCCCTTAATAAATAATAAATACTAGCAAAATGAATCCAGTGATATTTTAAAAGGATAAATTTTTATACAGAGGTAGAATTTACCCAGGAATACAACACTTAACATCTGCAATATTGCAATGCAATTCTGACACTAACTACACCAAGTTAGAACCAATTTCACGAGTTAAGAGCATAATTTCCAATAAGACTGCCACGACTCCAGACTCCAGATACTTGTCACAAATTAGTGGGTTCCCACACCACCCACACGTTTGACCAATTGGCTGTAATTTCTGGTGCTTTAACTATTCCTTTAGCCTCAATATTTCTCTAAAATGACTCACATGACTCAGTAAAGTATCATCCTTATAATTACAGTTTTATTATAAAGGATACAACTTAGTACCAACCAAAAGAGACCCATAAATAGGACTGTTACTAGGCAGGATTGTTACCAGAACCCCCAAACCAGCCTGCTCTGAAAAGGTTCTGATCCACCACATCAAGACAAAACATGGGCCTCCCTGGTGGCGCAGTGGTTAAGCGCTGCACTGTGGAGCTGTCGGCAGCAGCGACCGAGTTCGACGCCCAGCCAGGGAGAATCCCCCATGGCGCAGCAGACTTCTCCTGCCTTGCCCGCTGCTCCCCTCAGCAGTGTAGTTCTGATCTGCCTGTTCTGCTCCCCGCTCTTTCTCTGGTGAACCCTCTCGCCACCCCACGCCTCTGGCCTGTACCCCAGCTTGTATGTACAAATAAAAAATCTTAAAAAAAAGACAAAACATACTTTAGTGCATAAGACCTTTAATGAAAAGGAACTTTAATACAATTCATGTGCAGTCAAGAAGAGGAGAAAGGAAAGAACAGTTTCCAAATCAAGCACCCAAAGTTACCCATCCCCTTTTGGGTAAATGCCCAATCAAACAGGGTTGGTCCAAAGCAGGGCCACTGAGACCCAAAAGTTTGTGACAAATTGAAGGCACCTTTGGTGAGGTGACACACAGGAATGGGATAGAAGGGGCCAGACAAGTCCAGAAGGAAAAGAGCAAAGTCAAAATCAAGATAAAAGCTGCCATTATTAACCTCCCCATGTGTCTTTCATCTACCACTATTTCAAGTGTTTCCTCCCGTGACACGCATCCTGGTACAAGTCCAAGGCTGAGAAGCAAGTGCAGCTTCTTCACATCTCCCTTCCCCATGGGTCTCCAAGTCTCCTCCTTACTCTCTCCATTCTTCTTCCTTCCCAAATTTTCTCTCCAGTTTCTCCTCCTCCCACGTTGGCCCCACCCTTCCTTGGGTGGAGCAGAGACCTTGGAACCTCTCCTTTCCCTGGGGACAACCCTGTTACAGGATGAGATCTGGAAAGGTTTGGAGTGTGGAAATTCCATGTCCTCTCTCCACTGGACCAAGGCATGTCACTCACTCTGTTGACACATCACTGGCTTAATTAACTGAATGTGGTGTCAACTGAATATGGTGGTGTGTTTTTTTTAGGGTTTCATTATTCAGGCATGACTGATGAAATCACTGGGCATGTGACTAACCTCAGTCTCCAGACCCACCCAAGAAGTCAGCGTGGAGACTGTCATATCCCCACGTCTTTAATCGTAGGGTTGGTATTTCCAGCAAGGCGAGTTTTCCTCCTGAAACTATGCAGGGACATCACAAATCACTTCAGGGATTAGCATAAACTCTCAGGGATTCTTCATAAAGGAGAATTTTTTTTTAAAATGGCACTGAATACCAGAAAGTCTTGCTGGGAAGTTTCTTAAAGTTGTGAATAAGTGGCAACGGGTAACATGTTCATGAATCAGAAGATATTATTTTAAGTTGTCATTTCTCCCAAACTGACCAATAGATCTGTATAAAACCGTATCAACATCCAAGTAACCATTCTTTGTTGAAGTAAAAAAGTTGGTCATAAAATACACCTGAAAATGGAAACCACTCGTAGTAACCGAAACACGTTTGAAAAAGAAAAAATTGAAAGACTTAAACCTCATGATTGGAAGACTTATTTCAAAGGTACAGAATTAAGACAGGGTTGTTTTGGCATAAGGACAACATATAAATCAATGGAGCAGAACAAAATATCAGAAATGGATTCAAACATAATTGGTTAATTGATTTTTGACAAAGGAGCCAAGGTAATTCAATGGGAAAAGGCATTATACTTTTAAACAAATGGTGCTGGCATAATTGGATATGCACATATTAAAAAATGAACTTCAACCCTTACCTCATCCCAGTCACAAAAATTAACTCAAACTGGATCATAAAATTAAGTATAAGAGCTAAAAGATAATTCTAGTAGATAATACTAATAGGAAATCCTTATAACCTTGGGTTGGGGAAAATTTTTATCCATAGGGTACCTAAGGAGAAACCATAAATAATTTTCAAATAAGATCTCATCAAAATTAAAATTCTGTGTTCCTCAAAAACACTATAATGAAAATGCAAAGGCAAATTACACACTGAGAAAAATATTTGCTAAATATCTGATAAAGAACTTGTTACCAGCCAATATAAGTAACCCATTCAACTCAATAATAAAGAGATGAACAGCTAGATTTAAAAGAAGGAAAAGAAAGAAATACTCTGAACTGTCACTTCACCAAAAAAATAATATACAGATGGGAAAAGAAATACAGGAGAAAGATAGTCAACACCATTATTCATTAGGAAATACAAATTAAAACCACAAAGAGAGACTTTTATACACCCATTAAGAATGACAACAGCAAGTTTTACTGTCATCATTGCTGGTGGGATGCAAAGAGATAAGACCACTTTGGAAGATAGTCAGCGATTTCTTTTAAAGTTAAAATTTAACTCTCCATTTACAGACTTAAGATATTTACCCAACAGAGACGAAAACATTTATTGCACAACGACTTACACAGGGATGTTACGAACTTCATCACTATGGTGAAAACTGGAAAAGCTAAATGCACCTCAAATGGAATGGGTAAACAAATGAAAGGATGGGGAACAAACTAAGGATACACTATAATATGGCTGAATTGCAAAACCTTCATACTATGTGAAAAAAGCCAGCCACAAGACACTACATACTCTCTGAATCATTTCAGTGGTTTTCAGGGTCAGGGGTAGGGAGAAGAGACTGTCACAATATGTCACAGGGATTTATGGGAGGCTAAGAACATGTTTTAATGGTGATTATGGTAGTGGATGCATGACAATTTACATTTGTCAAAACTCAGTGAACTGTGCACTTAGAACTAATGATTATTGTTGTCTGTAAACTACACCTCCATAAAGCAGATCTTTAAAAAATGACTGTCGGGTTGTCAGTGAAAAGTCCAGGTGGAGGTATACTTCATGTTAACAGTGGTTATCACCACAGCTCAGGTGTAGGTGTGTTTTTTTTTTCCTTTTCACTGGCATTCACTTACTTATTAATATATTCAGCATCTATTAATTAGCCCCAGACATTCTACAATGCATTGGAGATACAATGGTTGGCAAGAGAGGCAGTTTCTGCTATCAGGTGGCATGCACCAGACCAGCTCCTAATCTTCCTACAGTGAGCATGTTTTATTTTTGTGATAGCAAGAAGAAAAATCCCCCTAAGTCCAAGAGGTAGAAAGTCTTTTAATGCTCTTTTCACATACGTTTGCTTTTCTGATTCTTTATTGACTACTTTCCTGATCATCAGCATATGTTCAGTACACAGAATGTCTTGTGTAGGACAACTACTGTCAGTGCAAAAAAAAAAATATATGAAGAAATGAAAACCTGACTGCTCCCCAGTATGTGTTGGAGAAAACACATGACATACTTCAGATTTTACACAAAATGAGCCAATATTGGCATTTTAAATAGTCACATTGTTTAGACAAATAGTACCCTGTTTAAGAAATCTGTATGAGAGAAAAGATGAAAAAACAGACCGGTTTATCAGGATGGAATATGTCATTATGTAAGTGTGCATGTTCTAATACTACAGTCTGTAGAACCACAGACTGTTTCAATTGGATGGAATCTTCTCAATCATCTCCCATAATGTTTGGATTTTAGTGACTCACAATGACCTTGGAGAAGGAAAGGATCTTTTGAGGACCACACTGCTTGTTTTTGGAAGAGTCAGAAAGAGAATCCAGGTGTCTTAATGACTCTAAATCCAGATCACACAGATGGGCGATATTTTGGAACTTAGAATTTACCAGGATTTTAAGGTATATGGCATCTGTTCTACCTTTTTAGCACCATAATTACCATATCCCTGACAGACATTATTAATCAAACACCACCCTCTCTGGTTAAACTCTGACACAGCCTCTGTCTGAATCCTTCATAACAGTTATCCCCACAGTAACTCCCAGTAGATTAAATGACTGAGTTGAAATCCACAAGAAACACACACATCCCTTGTGTTACAAATAGCAAACCACCAGTCTTCCCAGACCAATTTTTTCTTTCCTGTCTGTGACCTACAATCTTCATCTGGAAAATACAGATGATAAATTTATATTTTAGCTTGATCTAAAGATTAGATGAGACCATATATGTGAAAGGACATTGGAAGCTCCAACCTTACACAACTGCAATTATTCTGTTTCCTCACTTTCATCTCCCTCTCTCCCCAAAATGTATGTGGCTCAAGTGTATTACAATGTCATTTCTTCTTCTGATAATCAGCTTGCATCTTGATTTAGGAATAAGGTCTAGTGAAAGGCTAGATGTTGATTTCTTTTTTAGGTTTCCCTCTCATTTTATTAAGAGAAATTAACCATGAACACAGGAGCTGCATAAAATGCTTTCAGAGAGGATACCAATAGAAAAACATAATGCCAAGCAATTGAATGGAGAAGTTAGTGATTCAATATCTTCCTGACCATTTGAGCAATGATTTCTCCAGTCATGAACTGGAGCAGACACAGATACAGCTGCTGCTCCTTAAAGTAGTTTCCAGCATGGATGGTCAATTTAAACACTACCCTTGGACCCTAAACACTGATATTTGCAGTGAGTAAGACCACAGTGAGTAACACCAAACTCTTCTCGTGCAAGGGTGATGCCTCTGAGAATTGCCTCCTGGGGCTTCCTCTACAAATTCTGTTATGTCTAAAATGCCTTTTCAAAGGGGAGGATTAATCACTGAACAATTAAACAATAAGAAAAGAACATAGTGAAGAGTTGCAGGAGAAACAATAACACAGGAAAACTTGATAAAATTGGCAGGTGAACAGAACAGGTCTATTTGAAAAGATGCTACTGCAGACAGGACTTCAAAGATTTGAAGGTGCCAGCACAGAAGTACTGAGAGAACACCTTAAAAAGAGGAACTAGAGGCAGGAAGGTACTTGATCCACACAAATATCCCAAAGTGGCTGGCCACAGAGAGCACAGGGGGTGAAGGGAAGCGAGGCTGGGCAGTGTGGGTGACAGATGTTTATAGTCTGAAATGAGGCAGACAATTAGTTCAGTAGGATTTCCCCCAAGACAGAAAGTTTGAGTTGTCATCTTCTAAATTGTTCCACGTAGTCTTTACACAGTTTGTAAGAGGAGCCGAAAGTCCTCAACCCTAGAGAGAAGGAACAAGAGACGTGAACTTTAAAAAAAATGCAAATGCTTGGTTTGTCTGCAAAATTGCAGCAAGACTACAAGCTCCTCTTCCAACATTGCTGGTTTGAACCCACAGATCTGCGTGGGCTCCTAATAATCACATGGAAATGTAGACACATAAATAAACATCATTCCCTTTCTCTTAACAAGGTCTGTGCTACCTTTAGCAAAAGGCTTGGCTTTGCTCAGAGACGATTAATTGTAACTGCTGAGATGATGGGGCATGTTGTGAGTGAATTAATGTGCTTCAAGGGCCCCGCGTGTCTGACTTTTCATGTTGTCTAAATTTGTAACCTGGAAGACTGCATTTCCATAAGTTTTGAAATGCAATGTGTTCTGTGCCACTTGGAACTCGGCTCAGGATGAAAAGAGCTTTAGAAAGTAAGATGTTATTATTGTATTTGCCTTCACAAGAGAAAATAGTCAAAGGAAGACAAACAGAGGAGAAAAAAAAAGATCCTATATAGATTAGCACTCCCACACTCCCTGCAACCTGGGGGAAAGAAAGAAAAGAGAAATAAAACCAGAAAACCTGTTGTAAGAATAAACCTTATCAAAGACGGAACACTCCAGTCAAGTTTCTGTGTGGGGAAAGTTTTACCTTTTTGAACCCCAGAGAAGAAAATTATACCCAGTAGAGGAAGAAAAAGAGTTATTAACAAATCAGTTCTCTGATGCTTAAATAATACACCTGCTAAAATGAGCCTTCTAAGTAAATGTACAGTGGAGCTAATTAGTTCAGCATTTGGCAATAACCTCATCTCCCTTCCCTTTAGCTTAGAAAATGCTGGGCTCAAACCACTAACGTGTAACACTATCAATGTGATGAAACAGGTATTTTTAAAGTAAAAAGTTAAGTAGGCTGGTCTTCAAATCTGACCACTTTTTACATTGTAGGTGACCCTGGGATTTAATTAAGGATGCTGAGCAGAGTCCTCTTTGGGTAATTGACAAGTCTGAGTTCCACACATACCTTGGCCATTCACTGCTGTGTGACACTGCCTGGCCACTTAACCTCTCTGAATATTAGTCCTGCCATCTGCACAAAGCGGGTTTAATATCTTTCTAGCTTATCTTATCAGTGGTTGTGATGGTCCATTATAGGTGCAAATATTTTGAAGATGCCCGAGTTCAGCATACTTATATGATGACTAGTTAGCAAGGAAATTAATATAAACCAAGTAGACCCCTTGACATCTGCTATGCAATATGGTAGCCACAAGTCACATTTCAAGCCAGTGTGAAATACAGTTAGTACGAGCAGGAGCTTTTAACTTGATTCACCTTTACATCAGTTAAATTTAAACATAACATCCAAAATTCCATATAGTTAATAGAACACATTTAAGTATGTTTAGGAAACTCAGGTACATTAATCTGCATTTTCCATTCTATAAATTTTACAAAATATAGATTCAGATCAAGTTTTATGTGAAAATTTAGAGTTTGTACTGAGATATGCTTTAAGAACAAAATGCACACAATTTTGAAAATCAAACATGAAAAAGGAAAATATTTCATTAATATTTCCATATTGATGACATGCTGAAATAATATTTTGGATCTAATGGATTAAATAAAATATATTCTTAAGATAATTTCAGCAGTTTGTTTTTACTTCTTTTTCAACGTGGGAATGATAAAATTTAAGAGAACTGTTGGCCTCCTTGATTTTTCTATTGGACAGACTCAAGTAAATGTGGAACAGGCTCTTTGATGACCCAACTCCAAATAGGCACCACCAAGTTTCCTGAGAGGAAATGGTCTTGGAGTTGGGGAGTGAGCATTGAGGGTTTGGCATAAACTCACACAGCCACAAATGTGCCGCTGAGGTTTCAACTTCGACTGGACAGCCTTGTTTCCTCACAACCTCTGATCGGGGCTTGGAGTTCACCACCAGAACATGCTGACAGAGGTGAGTGACAGAGCCAGGAGGTCTGAGGACTAAGTCAGTTCTGTCACCAAATCTCTTTAAGACCTTCCTAGGGATAGAGCCTGTCTCTCCCTGAGCCTCAATTTCTCTTTGTCTAATGAGGGAGATGTCCTAGGGAAAAATGCTGTAAAAGTAAGGGAAGTGGGTCACTTATCAAGGCAGAGTTGGTTTTAGGAGATGCATGGTGACTGCATCCATCTATCTATCCATCCATCCATCCATCCATCCATCCATCCATCCATCCATCCATCCACCCACATACCTATATTCTTTCTATCACGGTATCGATACACTGAGTCTAGTAAAATAGCTATCTATCTGTATATGGAAAAATAGGTAATGCATATCACACTTCTGGCTTCAAAGATACTGTTTTCTTTCAAAAACAAATGTTTAACCTTAGAACGCAGAAAGACTGAAAGAAAATGGATCCTTGTGAATGCAACAATAGGGAAAACAAAGATGAAGTGATATGAAATACCTCAAGTTTGGGAAACTGTGTTAGAAGACATTCAAGATAAAATGCTGTGACTTATCTGAATCTGAAAGACAACTTCTCCCTGAGATGGCAGTCTCTGCAGGAGGCAGGGAGGACAGTGTAAAAGCAGGCGTAGAGGTGGGGGCCCTGCTCTATCTGGGCAGAGGTGGCGGCGTTGTCCCCAGACGCACAGGCTGACCTGGGATGGGGTCACAAGTTTGATCCTTGACTGGGTCCTGAGGGATGGGGAGAATGAAGATTCAAAATGACAAAGGAGTGGGGATTTCAGAGGCGCACTTCCCAACTCTGACACCCTGTGGCTTAAAGAGTGAAGGTTTGGAGCCCAGCGAGCCCCAGGCACATCCCAAACCATATGTTTGTTTAAAAGGAGTCTGGGTAGCAGGTGCCTGTCTTCTGCTATGTAAATGGCCTCCAGCATCCCTACTGCCCGCAAATTCAGATCTCGACACAATGAGTTCCCACTGTGCC
The DNA here is from genome assembly GCA_004024925.1 of Scalopus aquaticus. NCBI lineage: Eukaryota > Metazoa > Chordata > Mammalia > Eulipotyphla > Talpidae > Scalopus > Scalopus aquaticus. The sequence continues at coordinate 186,153 of PVIJ01000468.1, forward strand.
CACTGGACACCTATTCACAATGCAATTTCAACAGTAATCAGTGCCTCAGCATCCGCGCACCACTAGTCTGTCTTGATGCAGTTGGTGTGTACTCTTCCAGGTCTTGAACATAAGTCAATTTTCATGACAGCAGGGCATCGAGAAAGGAGCCCTGGGCTGGAGGCAGGAGACCTCCCCGCCCCCTTGTTCTCTGTCCTGCTCTCTTACCAATTAATGAGGTGGCATTTCCTTTCCCAAGCATTTAGTGGACGCCTATTTTATGCCAGGGGTGGTGTTGAGTGGTGGGGTAACCGTGGTCTAGATAGTTGGTCCAGGCCCCTGGCTAGACACGACACATACTTCACTGCCAATCTCTGCCCTTCCTCGGTCCCCTTCCTTAATATTAAAGGACATTACTAGGGGCCTCCCTGGTGGTGCAGGATTGTTAGCTAGAGCAGCCACTGTAGCATGAGTTCGATCCTACATGGCACAGCAGACCTCTCCTGTCTTGCACGCTGCTCCCCTCAGCAGTGTATTTCAGTAGATCTGCCTGTTCTGCGCCCCACTCTGTCTCTGGTGAATCCTCTCATCCCCCACAGCCCTGGCCTATACCTCAGTTCTAAATAATAAAAATAAATATTCCTTTTTCTGTCTTTGGAAACAGTGTGTACTTTAAACTCAGCTTACATCTCACTTTGAACCAGTAATATTTCAGTTGCTCCATAGCCACAAGTGATAGACATCATAATAGACACAACAATTTGAGGCCTTCTACCCACGTGTGGCCCACACCTTGGGTTCCCTCAGAGAGCCTGTTAGGACAGAATCAGCCTCCATGTAGAACTTACTGACTCAGAATCTGCACCCTGGGGTGATGTGTTTACACACTAAGGCTCAAGAAAGTCCTCTCCTCTCCCATAGCCACCACCAACTGTCACCTGTATTAGTACAAGAGGCTCTTAACTCAGTCCCTTAGACCTTTGATGATTTAGTGATTGCATGTTTCACTGACCAATTTACTACCTGCGACCCCTTCCTGTCTCAGTGGACCCTCTCAATGCCCCAAACCAGCACATCCTCTCGTGCTTCTGAGTATATGCCTATTGTGTCTTCTCTGGTAATCTCTACTCTTTCCCCTCACCTTGTCTTGTCTTATTCCTGCTTGAATTTCAGTTTTAATAGTATTTTCTTGGTAGGAGGTTCATAAGGCATCCCCCCTTATCCCTTCAACTCCTCTAGGTACATATATCTCTGTCCCTCTATGTTTTGTTAAGATTTCGAGAAGGGGTCTCCCTGGTGGTGCAACGGGTTAAGTTTCAGCACCATGAAGTTGTCGGCAGCCTCTGCAGCACGAGTTCAATCCCCGGTCAGGGAGCTTCCCACATGGTGCAGCAGACCTGTCCTTCCTCATCTGCTGCTCCCCTCAGCAGTGTACTTCAATAGATCTGCCTGTTCTGCTCCCCACTCTGTCTCTGGTGAATCCTCTTACCCCCCGACACCTCTGGCCTACACCCCAGTTCTTGTATGCATAAATAAATAAATCTTTAAAAACAAAAACCATTTCGAGAAGCCAGTCAGTCCTTCCTGCTCCATGGAAAGCTCCATGATGATGGCAACATCATCACTCTTAGTCACTTCAGCTGATCTTCAGAACCCCACACAGCACGAGCACATAGCGTGCAGCGCGTGTTGGTACATTTTTGTTGCAAAGGATAGAGTTGGAAGAACAGGAAGTCAGGGAGGCCAATAGGAAGAGAAGGCCTTCCTAATAGAAACCCCAAAATCATTTTTTCTATGTAGAAAAATTTTCAATTTAACTCTAAGAGTTTGAACCAGATGATGGGGGAGAAAAGGGCGCCAACGTGGATTAAAGGCGACTGTGGCAAGTACTTTACAGCACACACTGCCTGGAGTCGGGGCCTTTGGGGTCTGGACAGGCCCTTCCCCTCTCTATGGCTTAGTTCCCACATGACACACAAAAGTGCTGACTCGGGGCAGTGCCGGACATGCAGAAGGACATCTGTGACCCGCAGCAGGTCGGACAGGAACGAACTCTGGTTGGGGTCCCGGCACTGCGACCCGCTCCCTGCTCCTCTTCAGGACCCGAGTTTCATTTTCCACTTGAGTTTAGAAGTCAAATATTTAGCTGTGCTAATGGGGTATTGGATCTTTTTATTATGGCCCCACCACTCAGTGTGTGCGGCTTTGCCGAGATAATAAAAGATGTTAGACCTGGTCTCACAGCTGCTTAATGCAGAAATGCTATGGGAACACACCTGGGGAGCGCCTTCGAATGGAGTCAGTGGTGAAGTGAGCCATGTCCCCAGCAGAGATAAAAGCATTAATATCCTATTTCACCCTTGGCCCACACTGGCAGGACGTTGATTAAAATTATTTTCTGCAGTTTGACTTGTTTTTTTAAAGAAAATTTGTAAAGGGTGTGTGTGTGTGTGTGTGTGTGTGTGTGTGTGTGTGTGGTGTGTGGTGTGTGTGTGTGGTGTGTGTGTGTGTGTGTGTGTGTGTGTGTGTGAGAGAGAGAGAGAGAGAGAGAGAGAGAGAGAGAGAGAGAGAGAGAGAGAGAAAGAGAGAGAGACAGACTTTAATAAGAGTTGGATTTGATATCTGTGCTTGAAATCTGGCTTCAGATATCGTTTTAATGGTATATATTTCACAGTCACATGACTTGGATGGGGCCACAGGGAGGTTTTGTTAAGTGCACAATCACCTGCCTGTTTCTTGGTCTTCCGAACAAGTGTGAGTGTGTGTGCGTGCACGTGCATTCTGTGCATGCCTTTTGGTTGGCATCTGTTTGATGTGGTACACAAGAGTTGTATCTCAGAGGGAAGGGGCAGGTGAAGCTGAGCACGCCTGGTCTCGATGAGGGCGCACCCACATATACACACGTGTGGGTGTGGGTATTTGAAGTGTGGGTAAAGGGAGAAGCTAAGGTGCATCTTTATATGAGAATCACAGTCTGATGGGGCAGGTTCCTGTGTATAGAAGACTGGGAGTAACTGCCGGCATAGAGGTACGTGTGCACAAACTGTTCACAAGATTGATCCAGGTGTAGGGGTGTGTGTGTGTGTGTGTGTGTGTGTGTGTGTGTGTGTGTGTTTTAATCAGTCTACAGGTGCAGTCTACACATGAACGGTAAGTCAGTCTGTGAACTTGTGATCCAAAGTAAAATTCAAAGTTCTGGATAAAATGGTCAAGGTCTCTGCCCATCTCTAACTGCAGTCCACGGCAGTGTATTTTAGGCCAGATAATTGTTGGGAGAGACCTTCCCTGGGCACTGCAGGCAGGGAGCAAACCTGGTCTCTGCCTAGCAACAGCACCTACCAGTTGTGGCACCAAGAGATGTCGCCAGATATTGCCTATATGTCTCTTGGGAGTAAAATCAGCACTTATTGACAGTCACTTATGAATGGGAAAAGACAGACAGTTTTTGACAATGATGAAATTGATTACATAAGTAACCACAGGATGCAAAGGAAAGGGCAGAGAGCTGCGGAAGCTTACACATGGGGAGGCTGGTCAGAGCGTCAGGGGGAAGGCCAGCAGGGTCTTCTGGGAGAAGGGGGCAGATTTGCAGGGCATGAAAGATGAGTGTGACACAGCTGGGTGAAGGCAACAGGAACAGACATGGCAGAGGGCGGGAAGAGAGGGCGCTGACGGACCAAGAAAAGGGTTTATCTTTCAAGACAAAACCAAGAAAAAGACTGGGAGAGCCCTGCGTGCAGGGAGCCCGAGGGCGAGTGGAGCGTATGAGGGGAGCCAGCTCCACGCTCCTTGTCACCAGAATATGCGAACAGAAAGTGGAGGAGGCGTGGGCAAGGGACAGTGCACCCCGACTCATTCCCGCCAGAGGCTCTGGTCTCTGAAGGACTCTGGTAGTCACAGGGACAAAGCGTGAGGACGGCAACGTGCTCTGTGGACACCCGCGTCTCCTCCGTGATGGACAGAACCCAGGGCAGCAGGGGAGTCCGGCTTGGGGGTGAGATCTTGTGAGAGCAGGTGGTTCAGATTTGTGGGGAGTGGGATTGGGCTTTTCAGTAGTGTTTGACTCTCCCTGACTACAGGTGGCAGAAGAGGCAGGAATGCAATCAACTCAATTCTGAGTTCTTTTCAAAATCTCACTACATGGCTAATTAGTCTGTTTCTCTGTCCACTACCAACTAGCAAATTATGTCTATCCAACCAGTTTGAATTCTCAAAGAAGTTATCTGATGGATTCAGCTTACCTTTGTAGGATCAACCATTTCACGCTTTTCTACTAGCCAACAGATTAACTCTTCTCATGCCAGGTAATAATACTGGGTCCAACCAGTATCTACACTAAACTGCAGGATGTGGATTGGGGCAGTTCTGTCTGGAAGGGGAGGCTGTGGGTAGCATACACAATGACTGGCATGTTTCTCAGCGACCTGGTTCACCACTCCACGAAAGGCAGACTCAGGGCGCTGGAGCCTGCAATAGTCCCAACCACTGGGGTGAAATAGACCCTGAAGACTCAAACCCATATTTTGAACCATTTCTTCTAAAGAATAAAACAAAGTGGCCAGAGGGGGTAATATGCAACAGGCTGAACACCATGGGCTCAGGGTTAGTATTTCCAGAAAGTAATTAATGTTGAATGAGCATGTAACACTTGGCATCTTGAAAGCCTGGTCATGTCCTACTCATTTTACTTCCCAGGGCTGGGCATAGTATCTATCACAGAATCAATGTTAATGGAGTTGATTAAATGGAATCGAATTCCTTAATACCAACATGAGTTTACATGTCCTCTCACCAGCTTGTAAACTCCTTGAAAGCAGAACTGTATCATCCAATTCATTTTGGATCATCCTATTAACCTGGCACAGAATCTGACAAACGGAAGGTGCTCATTTGTTCCACATGCTCTTAAAAATCTATGCTCTTAAAAAGACACACTTCTTAGTTATTTTTTTGTACACACAAATCCCTTCCATAGACACTGAGAACAGCAGGTCTGGGGGTCAGAAGCTCAGATACAAATCCAAGGGTATTATTAAAGAGCCATCTGTGCCAGCCAACTTTTAGCAAGTTACTCCTATTTAAAATGAGAATATTGATACTTACCTTTTACAGTTGAATATATTAAATGAGTTAGTACATGTAAAGTGTTTAGATCCACCTCAGACACAGAATAAATTCATACTAAATTGCATTATCCTTATTTTCCCTCACATACAAACACACTGTATAAATAATTCCAAATAGACATGCACCAATCCAATAACTATTTTTACCTCCTGCTTTGTTTATCTGGAATGGTTCCAAAGTTTTTCTTTGTTCCAAAACTCTCCATCAATGAGAAGTTTCCTGAACCAAAACAGTCCACAATATTGTGCTCACAAGCTCACAGGCCCTCTTGCATGTGAATGTTCATCGAGGTAAAGGACTTTTTCTTATCTTTTCACACCTCCTGGATATTGATTTTCTGTGGCCACTTGCACAGTCTTCCACAGGCTCCTGCCACAGTCTGCATTTGCTTGTGTGGTCTGGACTCTGAAACCAGCCACCAGGCTGCCCGTTTCTGCCATGCCCTTCCTCCATCCCGACCCTAATGAAATCCCAAGTGTCGGTCACCATGGAAAGAGCGATAATGGAGACGAAGAGATGATGATGGAGAAGCACAGACTGAGCTCATGCCATGTCCCAGGGCCTTGCTAATGACTGGACAGGGATGATAAGGCATAGATCTCCCATGTGGCACCCACACCACGGCCACAGCATGGCAACAGTTTTGGCAATGAGATAGAATCACATAAATGCACATTTTGTTCTACTGATAGGGTCAGAGAAGACTCCCCAGCAAAGGTGGTTCTTAGTCCTGGGCTTGCAGAGTTACCCAGGAATATGACCATTTATCTATCCTACCATTCACTGATTCAATCAACACACATCAAGTTTACTTGCACTGGGCATTTGGCTAGGCACCGGGCATCTGCAAATGGCCTAAGTTGACCTGTTAACACACACTCAGGAGGACACATATGATTGTGAAGTGCAATGACAGCAGGAAGTGATGCAAGTCCAGGCACCATGGGACCATTCACAGAACAAGGAAAACAGTCCCTTAGTCTGCATGCAGGACACAAAGACTGTAGAGAAAGTAATATCTGAGATAATAAAAAAATATGTTCTTTACTATTTCCTGTGTGCCAGGTATTGTGCTCCATACTTTATATACATTAACCAACTGAACCCCATAACAACCAGGAAGTGGGGAGCTTTCCTTCCTTCAGAGGAGGCAACTGGAAGCCAATGGAGAAGGTGACTTGTCAAGGTCATGCAGGTCGGACAAGGTGGAAACCACTATCCAGTAAATCAGGTAACTGGCATCAGGTATGCTTGATGCCAAACTCTTAGCTCTTAGTACTTTCTGTATTGCCTGAGATTCCCTGAAATCCAGGAAGGATCCACAGTCGAGGATCCTCCATATGCACAGAGAGAGATGTTGGCAGATTTGGGAATCCATCGGTCAGTGTTGCTGGGGAAACAGAGTTTGGATGGGGATAAGAGCAGAAGGGGAGCTACAATCACGTGGGCCTTTTGTGCTACAATTAGGAATCTGAGTTTCATGCTGGAGTCTATAGGGAGGCGAGAAAGTTCACGAGCAAGACTGAAATAAGATCATATCTGCCTGCGGGAAGATGGATCAGGACGACGGCTTGGGGCTTTGAATGCCAAGCTAAGGAAAAGGTTTGCAGTTATTTGAAAATGTATTGGCAAGAGTTAAAAGAAACCCTCTTTTGCCTTTTTCTCTCTACCTGTCAATCTAACCCATTGAGATGGAAGGTTGTTGAGTTTATTTGATTTCAGGAAATGATATGTTCTTTATGTTTTTTTTTTTTCTCTCACTATCTTCATTTTCCCTCTGGACTGCATATCATTGCATGCAGTGGCCTGCAGGTTCTCAGTTTTCACTTAGAAATGTATTTTGGGGTTGTTGGGCCTGTAAAACATGAAATTAACCAGTGTCATATCTTTCGCACCCTCCTCCCTGCTCACCCAGGAGCCTAAATTAAATTTCACACCGAACAATCTGAGCAGCTGATATGTCACACACATACCCAGCACACAGCTCTGATGGCCACAAGGTGGATGTCTCTGTCACCAGGCTCCATGTCAACTCTGCCACCTCTGTTGTGATGGCAAAACTGAGCTGTTTTTGGACTGGGTCTCAAGCGGTTGTAAATTCTCCCAGGACCAAGAGGATCTGTCTTGGATCACATCAGTGTTTGCACAGAGGTTTACAGCTTACAAAGCAACGTCTGTGCAAGCCTGCACAATAGGGGATATTATATAAGACTTGCAGGTTGGGAAACTGAGGCTCTGAGAGGTAAGTAGGGCTGCACAGTGAGCTCAGCACACACTCCTCCAGGTCTTTGGCCACATGGCAACTCCCCTTGATGGGTAACAATAGCTAAGAAAAACCTGTTCCAGGATCATTTATTGGAAGTGGAATTTGTCACTTTCTGTCTCCACAGCCTCCTCTGTTTTAGATCCCACTTTCTCCTCCAGTTCTGCAAGAACAATGTCATCCTTGTTCCCACAGCCCTTGCCCCATCTTCCTCACTGTCTCCAGGCCTAACTCAGCACACTTGTCTCCCTGATGCCGCCAACCCGAATCTCTATCCACACTGCTGTTTTCCTGAACATCCATATGCCCAAGTCTCTTCCATCTCCCACCTCCGACTAAATGTTCCATTCGGGGCCTCCCTGGTGGCGCAACAGGTTAAGTTGCACTATGAAGTTATCCGCAGCTACCGCAGCACAAGTTCAATCCCCAGCCAGGTAGATTCCCACATGGCGCAGCAGACCTCCCCTGCCTCGCCCGCTGCTCCCGTCAGCAGTGTACTTCAGTCAATCTGCCTGTTCTGCTCCCTGTTCTGTCTCTGGTGAATCCTCTCACCACCCCACACCTCTGGCCTACACCCCAGCTTATATGCATAAATAAATCTTAAAAAAAAATAAATGTTCCATCCACAACAAAGTAACTCCTTGTACTCATCCTAACTGATTTCTCCCTATGCCATGGTCCCATCCGACTGTGAGAACACAGCACATCCGCTATGGCTGCCAGGGACTCCCCCTTGAAACCAGGTGACCCAAGCCCAGGGCCGTGCCTCACTCGCGTCAAATCTTTGTGAAAGCATGTTTTATGTGGGACTGCCATCAATATTTGACACTGGGGTTAAAGGGGTAAATTGTTGACAGACCCTAGAACACAAATGCACACATTTGCACAGGCACACACACACACACACACACACACACACACACACACACACACACACAACCCTAAAATTTTCTTTGAGACTTGCTTCTACAAACAAGAGAGCCAGAAAGCTCATCAGCAAAGGACCCAGCACAGATGCAACTAATGTTGAACTAAGCCCCAACCCTGGCGACACAGAGGAGGGGTGCTACCCAGAGACAAGGGGTCTACCCACAGAAATGTAATTCCAGTTATCTGGAAAAAAAGCCTCTTCCCACTTCTCTACATATGGACCACCCTGTAACTAAGCCAAGCACTTCAGCCAACTCCACATTTCTTGGCCCTTAACCCACTCCTAAACCAGTAACATTGCACTCCTTTGTTCTCAACCCTACTAGCTGAAACCACCATAAACCCCTTCCTCTGGCTGGGGGAGAGGAGACAGAATTGAGGTTTTACTCCTGCTTCCTTGCTCATCAATGTTCAATAAACTTATGTCTCTCAAAACTCAGTGTCATAATTGGCTTGTGGGCATCAGGCCCCAAGTCCTCTGCTCAGTAACATGTATCCTTTATTAAATCTAATTTCATCCATCAAGCCAAAAAATGTTATTGCACTTCAGTTTTCAGTGCCTTGCTGGTTTAGAGTATCTGTTTGCTTAATAAATGACTCTAATGAGAGTTAATATCATGAATAAATCTAGGGGATGCATCTGATGGGTGCTAATGAGTAATATTTCTTGAAGCATTTGTTATATTTTATGTTACCTAACACAGTCAGATGAACTTTAGGGGCAAGGGAAGATATAGGGGAAGGAAAGGAGAAAAGGCAAGTCTTATTAGCTGCAAAGAAAAATCACATTGAAAAGCATTGTTGAGTGTATCTAATGTGAATTTTAATACCTTCTACATCGTTCTTCCCCAAATAATTGCTCCTTCAATTGTTGCTTAAATTTCTCCTGAAGCAAGGAGGTCACTATCTTATATCACAGACCTTTTGAAGATGGACAGTCGCTGTGAGGCCAACTCCCCTTATCAGGTTCAAAGTGACATTTCTCCTTCTGTACGATGGCCCTGGCCCTATTCTCTGGAACTCCGTAGAGCAAGCTCTGGTATTCCTTCCAGGACAAACATGTAAAGACAACTCTCATGCCTTCCTCATTTTTTATGGTCCTCATTCCACCTATTCTGCAGAAGTTAACACTGACTTTCAGAGAATACAAAGGACTTGCCCAAGATAACAGAAAGCTAGAATCTTGGCCACTATCCTGTCGAGGTTTCCATTATATCACCAGGAGGGCGAAGATTAGCTTGGCTAGACTAAGTTACACACATTAGTGGATACTGGCCTACTACCCACTTGTGCAACTAAACTCTGATGTAGGTGTTTGTGAAGGTCTTGTAGATGTGCTAAAAATCTATAATCAGTTGACCTGGAAGGAGATTCTCCTCCACATTCTGGGTGTCCCTCCCCCAATCATCTGGAATGCTTAAGAGCAAGACTGAAATTTTCTTGCCAAAGAAAAATCCTACCAATGGGCTGTATGCACCTCCTACTCTAGAATTTCTGCTGGGTGCCGCCCCCCGCACATATGTACATGCACATGCACAAACACATGCTCTGCTTTTACGTTTCTGCTTTAACCCTGAATGACACAAGGAACTTTCACCAAAGACTTGATCATATGGGGGGTGATTTCTGACCCCTGGATAGGACTGGAGGTGGAGCTGGAAAGGGATCCTTGAACTCTTACTGCCTGCCTTGCACACCTACAACTGACCGTAGCTGCCTTGCTGGACCAGCGGCCGCTCTGAATACTAAAGCCCGTCCACGCTGGGGGCTTTGAGCAAGGGAGCTGTGTCCTTCCTGTGCTCGCAGAAGAGGAGCTTACTCTGGCTCCTCGGGACCTGGAACTTCGCTCTCCTGCTGCTGCATGAGGCTGCCTCTGGGAGAAGCAGTAGATCAGACTGTTTCTCTCCGAGGCTAATGAGATATATCAGTTGCAGGTGACACAGGTGAGGCCAGCACCTGCTTTTCTGAGGCCCGAGGCTTTCCACAAACCTGGGAAGGAATTTGCTGCTGCAGTTCACCCTGGAAAGGTTAGCTGAGCATTCCGAGCAGTGGTTAAGACTTGGAATGCTTTTCAAACTGCCCCGGGATACCACCGAGAGCAGAATTAGCTGAGAATGGGGCTGGAGAATGGGGGGGTTCAGCTCCCAGAATGTACTTCCTTATGGCAGAGAGGCAGTTAAGGAGAGAAACAAGAACATACTTTGGGTTGCCTGAGAGCTAATTTTGGATTTCTTACTACTTTGTGCCTTTTCTGAGACTTGGTTTCCTCATTTATGAAACAAGGATAAAAAGAGCATTTCCTCATAGATTTAAATGGCACATGTACACACACGTAACAGACAAATTTCCCAGCACATAAGTGCTGGAGAGTTGTTTGCTGTTGTGACTGCCTGCTTTTCGGCCTTCAAACGGTTGTCTGAAGTTTCATTTTCTGTTAGTTCAGCAGAACTATGGTCCTTCGCAGACAGGGTAGTGATGAAGAACACAAGCCGGATCCTCCTGTAGACCACGCTCCCTCTGCCTGTCTGTGGCTTGGAGCGAGTAACCTCCCTGCTGCCATGTGAGTAGACGGCATAATGAGACCAAGAGGGTGATATTACATGGGCAGTTGAGAATGGGCTGCAGGGTTCGAATCCCAGCTCTGTAGCTTGAGAGCAGTATGATCTTCGATAGATATTTAATCTCGCTTTGCTACCTATCTTCCAGGGCCCTTATGAGGATTAAATGCATTAATATGTGCAAAAGGCTTGGAACCGTGCCTAGCACTTAGCAAGAACCTGATAAATGACAATGATTTTCATTGTGCTCTGAGCAAGGATTAAATGAGATAATGCTTTTACAATATCTGCTACCTAGCAGGTAGGTGCACCCTAAAAGTGTTCTAGTAGTTGTTACCGCTTATGGTATTAATAATAATAACAAGAATAACCTCATCATGTTCTAACTTCTGGAAACCTAATAACTTTCTATAAGGTGAGGCTCCTCTTTAGGCCTTCTCTGTTTTAATCCCTTTTAATTTTCCAGAAGATTAATCTGGCTGTCTCAGCACCATGCGACTCCCTAGTTAATAAAAAGTCTTCAGCAACTTCCACTTGTAAAATAAAAGCCAACCTCTGGACTTCTTTAACCTCCATGATCTCTGCCTTAATGCACTTCTCCAGCTGTCTCATTCTATTCTGCATCTCCTGCCTGCTTTCACTGCAGTGTCTGGGTGCCGGCACAGGACAGAGTGAGCATGTTCCTCCTGATGGACCTGAGATCATGATTAACATTAGACCACGCAGCCCGAAGTGGTGCCAGACTGGACGAGGGAAGGATCATCTAGCAACCAGACACCAGCTGTCTGCAGTGCTCCAGACCTGTGCTCACGACACCACAGGCAGTCTTTCCTTCAGATTAATATTCGTGGGACCTTGGCAGGCAGAAACCATTAATGCTTTTTTAGAAATTTGGCATCTGAGGCTCAGCCAGGTGAAATGGCTTGCCAGGGGTGATACCATTAATTCCTGAGTCGCTCATGAACTTGACTGCCTTACATCCCTGGCTCCTTACTCACTTTTTAATATTTTCCCCATTTTAAAAAACCTTTAATGCATGTATAACATGCATATTAAAGTAGAAATATCATAAATGCAAGACTTGAAGCATGTTTATAAAAGGAATACATTGTGCACTAAAATTAAGAGAACATCAACAGCACCCCCAAACCTCTGACACTCCCTTCTCGTCCCTACTTCTGTGAGTGACTGCCAGCATGAGAGCCAGTGACTTCGATTCTCGTTATTTTTCTACTTTATGAAAATGAAATCATTTGTGTCTATAGTTTTCCCCATCACCTGACCTTAAATCTCTCCATTGACCATTTTGTTTCCCGCCTTCCTGCTTAACTTCAGAAACCTCATTTTTTAATTAACGATCACTAGTTTTTATGAGATTATCTTATTATGTTGAATCATCTGTTATGTAAATATCCAGTACGTGTCTTTGTCATTCTGATTTGCTGTATGTCACATAATTCTCTTGAACTCCATCCATTTTGCTGTAAATGGCAGCATTTTGTCTTTCCTTTTGACTGAGTAATCTTTCATACTGTGGATATAACACTTCTTCTTGATCCAATCTTCTATCAATGGGCACTTAGATTGTTTCCATGCCCCAGCTACTATAAAAAGTGCTGCAATAAACATTGTGGAGAGTATAGTTTTTTTGAGTTGATAGTTTCACATCTTTTGGCTAGATGCCAAAGAACAGGATTGCCAAGTCAGATGGTATTTGTACTTTTAGTTTTTTAAGGTAAATCCATATAGCTTTCCGAAATGGTTGTACCATTATACATTTCCACCAATGGTATAAAAAGATTCCTCTTTCTCTGCAACCTTTCCCACACTTGATTTTTAAAAATATGTGCCATTCTCATGGATGTGAGATAACAAGTTGTGGTTTTGACCTGCATTGCACTTATTAAAGGTGATGACAAACAGTTTATACACACACACACACATATATATGCATATACATACATACATACATATGTACATAAAATATTCATTTTCTTACATTGTTGTTAATTTGGGGGCAGTATTTGAATTCTCCCCTCAGGTGTAGTCCCCACAGTTTTCCCACCACCATGGCACCCGTGAACCATCTCCACATTCCCTGTGCTCTCCCCCTCCCCTGCTGTATGCCTCAGATCTATGGTCAGCTTGCAAGTTTTGCCTTTTTCCTGCCCCTTTACTTGGTTTCTCTATAATCTGCATATAAGTGAGATCACTGACATTTATCTTTTTTCCTCGTGACTTATTTCGCTTAGCATAATCCCTTCCAGCTCCACCCATGCTGCTGAAAATGTCATGAGTTTGTCTTTTTTGATTGCTGAGTAGTATTCCATTGTGTATAACACCACATCTTCCTGATTCAGTCATCCATTTGGGGGGCATTTTGGATGTTTCCATATCCTACCTATTGTAAACAGGGCTGTAATAAACATAGTAGTACAATAAACAGATTTCCTTTTGGATTAGTACTTTTGTGTCCTTTGGAAAAATTCTTAGGAGTAGAATCACTGGGTCATCCGGCAGATTCATTCTTAGTGTTTTGAGAATCCTCCACATAACCTTCCATAGTGGCTGGACAAGTTTGCATTCCCACCAGCAGTGTAAAAGGGTTCCTTTTTCTCCACATCCTCGCCAGCATTTGTTGTTTCTAGTTGTTTTTTTTTTTTTAATGTGGGTCATTCTTATCTATGTGAGGTGGTATCTCCCTGTGGTTTTGATTTGTATTTCCCAGATACTAAGTGGTATTGAACATTTTTTCATATGCCTAGTTTTTCCATTTATCTATTTTCCTCTGGATATCCTCTGATGAGTTGCCTGTTCAGATCTGCTGCCCATTTATTGATTGTTTTTTTTTCTTGTTGAATTGTGCAAGTTTTTAAAGTCTTGGATATTAACCCCTCATGATAGACTTTCTCCTGTTCTGTGGGATGTCTTTTTATCTACTCTTATTTTCTCTGACTGTGCAACAGGTTTTTAATTTGAAATAATCCCAATTGCTTAATTTTGCTTTTATTTTGCTTCTTATAGGGGTCTATCTCCATTAATGTCTTTATCATTACTATCATAGGACATATCACCAATGTTTTCTTTATCAGTTTTATTGTTGTAGATCTTATGTTTAAATCTTTCATCCATCTGGAATTTATTTTTGTACATGGAGTTAGAGTGATCTGATTTCATTATTTTACATGTGGCCTTCCAGTTTTCCCAGAACAATTTGTTAAAAACAATCTCCTTTTCTTACTGTGCGGTCATGACCACTTATGTGCCCATATTATTTTAGATCAAGATTGATGTGTGAAATTCACTGATACTGTTGCCTATGGTTGTAGATCATTTATTCTCATTGCCAAAGTATTCTATACAGAATGACCTGCACATTCAGTGTTGGAGAGGGCTAGCCATGTGCAAAGCTTCCATATAGAAAAGTCTGTCAATTTGAAGAGATGGCAGTTAACAATTGGACAAACAGAACTGGTGCTATGAACACAAGCTGGCTATGTGTTAAGAAGTAAAAAGGTACAGAGTAAGTTCAACACCTAATTCATGCATTGTTTTAAAGACGTTTTCTAATCGGGAGCACACAAGCTTACATATTGGAGATTTTGCAAAGATTTCAGAGAATTTCTCTAGAAACATCTGAACCCCGAAGAGAATAGCATGAGTTGTCTCTAAGGTTCAAAAATATTCAACCCTGTTCATTGTTCTAGTCTCATTGACTCTCTGCCTTCCATGATGTGGAGGACACTGCCCATTTCCCTCTATCTGAGCTGATCTCCCTGAGCCAATGCCCCTGCAGGGTGCCAACTGCTACGTGGCCTTACAACTTATTTATCCCTTCAACTACTATTGAGAACTTGCGTAGTTTCCAGTTTTCCAGATAATGCTACCAGTGTCATCCTAGTCCCCATGTGTGCATATGAGGTTATCTACAGTTCTACGTCTCTGTGTTAAACTAGAATGTATGTTTGTACATTAGAGTTCTTAGGTGAACAAGCTGCCTGCCTTTTTTCCCTTCTAGTAAGCAAAAAAATAGGCAGGCACTTCTGTGCAGACGTTACTGCTTTATTCTCTCTGACAAGTTGTCTTTGGTGAAGGTTGATTCTGGTGGTTAGTTATGTCACTGGTATCTCCTCAGTGTCAATTACACTAAGCATGGAGCCTGTTTTGGCAGTCATACGCCAACATCTTAAAGGGAGTCATGAATTCTCCCCATTCAACAGGTTCATTTAGACAGCTATTTTGGGCATCTTTCATGACCAACTCACTGGACATGCCTACTACGATGTAGTCTCATTCAAGAATAACAATGACAGGGCCTCGCTGGTGGCGCAGCGGTTAAGCGCTGCGCTGTGGAGCTGTCAGCAGCAGCCATGCAAGTTCGACGCCCAGCCGGGGAGATTCCCGCATGGTGCGGCAGACCTCTCCTGCCTCGCCCGCTGCTCCCCTCACTGGTGTATTTCTGATCTGCCTGTTCTGCTCCCCATTCTGTCTCTGGTGAACCCTCTCGCCACCCCACACCTCTGGCCTGTACCCCAACTTCTATGTATAAATAAATAAATCTTAAAAAAAAAGAATAACATGACAGCTCACATATGCACAGCATTTTATAATTCAGAAAGCACTTTTTCACATGTGTTTCTGCATGTTATGTACACACTCACATATATTTTCATCAGGACCTCCTCTGCTGCATTTTACAGACAAGAAAACAGACTCAGAGGTAGAGTCGTAACCTGAGGTTGCACAGCTGAGCCGGGCCTCAGATGTGACTCTGTCAATCTTCATTGCCCTTTGAATGACATCCTGACTTTTTGGCCTAAAACAAGATATTTATCCAGGTGTCTACGGAATCCTTCTGTAGATAAGGAGATTTTCTGGTGATTCACACCTTAAAGGTAAAGATGGGGCTCTTCTAGAGAAGAGTAGATCCTCCATCAGCTTTTCAATTTTCAGAGGCATTTGTATATCCTTAGAAAGCCTTGAAAGAGCAAGTTAGAAGGCAACTTCAAGCCATCAGAGTTAACTGGAATACCTGCCCCTCCATTCCTGATTCCCCAAATCTATTACTTTTGTCTTTGATTGTAGAGCCACACTGCTCAGCTCAAGCTATCAACCTCTACTGAATCTCAGTAGTTGGCCCAGCTGCCCTCTTGATAGCGTTTACATCTCCTAGGACTCTTGACATGTCTCTGGTTTCCTTCCAGGTTTCAGTCTCATTGCTCTCTACCTTTTGACTGTTCAAAGACTGTGGAAGATTTCTGGGTTCTTTTGTGTGAGTAAATACTGGTTCTGCTTACAGACACTCCTCTCCTCTACACCCTCTCATCTACACCACATTTCTTGTAGATAAGAAATCAGTTGCTCTTGTCTTTGGATGAGAATGAAAGTCTGATGCTTAGAGTCTTCCAGTGGTCTGCCTGTGTGATCCCTCCCCATGTGGTATCTAAACCACAAGGTTTTCTCATTGACCAGTGACTAGATGATCTGTATCATCAATTGACAAATGTTTTCTGAAAGGGCCAGGTGGTGACAAATTTAGATTTTTTTCTATTTGGTATATCTGGCAGCTACTCAGCTCCGCAGCATAAAATAAACCATATGCAATATGTAAATCAATGAGAAAGGCTGTAGGCCAATAAACATTAACTTACAAAAAGAGGTAGAAAGCTTGATTGACCTATAGGCCATTGCTTGCAGACCTCTGATTATGGAACCAGTTTTGATTAGAACATCTTATCATCAATTTACTGTAACATAGAACCTGCCAAATATTAGCTGACATCAGATGTTTGATAGCCAAGTCAAATGACTATGTTAATGTCTCTTGTTCTAATTTCCCCATGGGATCAGTAGCATGCTGGGTTGATAAAACCTCAAAATAATTTCTCTCTATAGATTTCTAAAGAAAGAAATGTTAAAGGGCAATACAGGGTAAGGAGAAAGTTCCACTTTGGGCTATAGTAAGGGATCTTCATTAACAATGGCGTAACTCAAATGATATTTATTATTCAAAAATTAGATGAGTCAGTTGTTTTCAGAATTGATTGATGAGCTTTAAGTTTGTCTTTAAGAGTATATACCCTTTTCATTTTTCTTCCCTGCTACCTGCTGCATGTGGGCTTCTCCTTGTGTTATTCAGCTCATATGGCAAAATAGACCTAGTACCCCAAATGTCACATCCTCACTGGTTGGTGTCCAAAGTAGGGAGGGAACTGAGCAAAGCCCATGTCCCTTATGTAGATTTTTACGGGAAATAAAATGTTTTCCAGGAGTCCTCCAAAAAGTCTTTGCTTCACCTTAGTTAGAATTAAACCACATCCTCCTCCATAGCCAATCACAAGCAAATAATGATGGCAATGACTCCAATAAATCATGATCATCCTCTAGGGCTGGGTACATTCTCCTCCATGAAACTGAGTGTTATGTGCAGGGAAGCAAGCGTTGTAGGAATGGCTGATGGGTGGATAACCAAAAATTCCAAGATGTCAAGGAATGGGAAGCTGGCGGCATGCAGGGTCCACTGGGGAAAGTGGAGGGGATGTACT
This sequence comes from Scalopus aquaticus, assembly GCA_004024925.1. Taxonomy (NCBI): domain Eukaryota; kingdom Metazoa; phylum Chordata; class Mammalia; order Eulipotyphla; family Talpidae; genus Scalopus; species Scalopus aquaticus. Next base: position 203,555 of record PVIJ01000468.1, read on the forward strand.
GACTTAGCTTCAGGCTCTCACTAAACCATGGTTTGCGTCACAGTGGTTTTCAAATATTAGCATACCCAAGAATCACCAGGGACCCTTGTTAAAAAGCTGCATCCTGTGTCCCTTCCCTAGGAATTCTGATGAAATGGTGCTGGAGAGAGACTAGGGATGTTTTTGAACAAGTCTCCCAGGAGATGTTGATGCCTGTGGGCTGCTGTTTACACCACGAGGATCGATCACTACGTGACTTCCATGAGAGCGATAAACAAGGCAGACATACCTGGCATTCCCTACTTCCCTTTTGTCTTAAGTAGCACAGATGCCAACATGTATATACTGGGGGCATGAAGCTGCTCTCTGTACCAGAAGCAACTAGAATTGGTACCATTCTAAATCATGTGACTATCAAGCCAAAATGCCGGCAGTGAATGTAGTGCCCCCTACACATACATAGAGTGACAAGGCTGAATGTGGTTTGTAAGATGCCTGATGTTTTAGAGACAACACTGCATAAGGCTTCTGAGTCCAGAGAAACTTGTGTTTGATGCCTAATTTGGACTATACCCAAATTTATGTAAATTTGGTTATGTAAATAGAGGAATATAAAATATATATAAAATAGAGGAAAGTATTTTCCCTATATCACACGATAAGGTGATTTTTTTTAATAATATAAGGAAAAGAGTAACTATGTTTAGAGTTTATCATGGTATTTAGAATTACAAATGCTCAATAAATTTCAGCACTCATTTCCATCTTCATTCTTATCATCTTTGTAGTAGTGGCAACAGTTTTATTTTTATTTATGTATGTTTATAGTTATTAAGGTTGTCTTACTAATTTTCTCATTTATAGATGTGAAACTGAGTCCCCGCTATGTGAAATAATTTGACAAGTTTACAAAATCAGTTGGCTGAGTTGGGGCTAAAATTCAACTTGATGGTTGATTCTCTAATCAAATTTTCTAATAAGCCACATACTAGATTCACAATGAACAAATGTGACCCAGTTTCCTGGCAAACATTAAGAAATCAACATACTCTGGGGACAGTTGTTTTCTCTCTCTCTCTCTCTCTCTCTCTCTCTCTCTCTCTCTCTCTCTGTTTCTGTCTCTTTCTCTCTCTCACCAACCTGTGCCCTAGACAATTTGCAGAAGGTGGACTGGAGTAATTAAAACGGGGAGTCACGGTGCTCATGGGTGGGACAGGGAGACAAGTGGAGGGAGCTCAATCTGCTGGGAATTGACTGCAATCAATTCTCTGAAGGCCTGCCCAAGGCTGCAGCTGTAAAGCGCTCAGCAGCTGATCAATGGTGGCCTTGAGCACAGGGAGGGAGAGACAAAGTGGTGGCGGCAGCCTGGGGCAGTCTGCAGCCAGCAGGCCAGTTCAAGCCCAAGGTCAGCCTCCAGAGACTGTCCCCCTCTCCCCTGCCCTCTCCACACAGCACCCGGGCAGAAGTGTCAAAACAAGATGGGACAGCGGGAAACACATAAGAAACCTTCCTGGAAGCTCTGGGGGAAAGAAAGCAAACTCATTTGCTAAAGATAATAAAAATAATAATAATCTCATATTCATCATCATAACCGTAATGGCAGTGGTGGTAATAATGACAGGGCACCTGATTTTATCTCCTGTTCCCTGAACGAGAAAGTGCATCTCTATATCCAAATGAAAGTCATTGAAGGGCTGTTGTTTTGTGGCAAATGAAATTCATCACATTTAATAAATTGTTAATTGATGTGGAGAAAGGAAGCCTAGTTGTTCTGGTTTTGTATCCATGTTCCTGCATTAAAAAAATAGTTAAGCACTATGTTATAGCACCTAGCATGCCTTGCATCCTGCACATAATAGGGGTTAATTTCATTTTTCTTTGCTGTGCAAGGCATTGTGCTATAGGTTGTGAATAAAAAAATAATGAATAAGATATGCCTCTTGCTTTCAAGGAATTCATTTTAAAAGCAGCATGGAAATAAGATGCCTTAGTTCATTTGGACTACTGTAACAAAACAGCAGAGGCTAGGTGGCTTATAAAAAACCAGAAATTGGCCTGTTTCTCACAATTGTAGAGGCTGGAAGTCTGGGAAGAGGATGCCAGCATGGTCGGGTGAGGGCCCTCTCCTGGCCAGACTTTGCCCTGTATCCTCACATGAGAGAAGGGGTTAGGGACCTGTTTTAGCAGCGCTAATTTCATTTAGGGTGTATTTTACAAGAGATCTCTTTCAAGAGAGCACTAATCTCTTTCAAGAGTGCTCCCTATGACCTAATAACGTCCAAAGGTCCCCCTTCTAACACCATCACAGTGGGTGTTGGGAGTCCATCCAATGAATTTAGTGCCTGTGTGTTGTGGGGGAGGGTGCACATTCAGGCCACAGGGGGTTATAGTGATGGAAATATGAACAAAATGTCTAAGAGCCAGAGGAAGAACGAGCTGGTTCTGGTAAGGTCTGGGAGTGAAAGGGATGGGGAAATTAAACGCAATTTCTCCAGGTAGAAACCATTCAAAGCAATGTGCAATGCACAGGGTAAGAGAGTGACAGCACGTGTGCTGCATGGCAAGATATTTGTGGGCCGAGACTATTGGATACTTGAAAGAAGAGTATAGAACAAAGCTGGAGAGGTGGGCAGCAGCTTAAAGAAGGGAGCTTATTTCATGCAAAGGGGTTTACACACTTTCCTTTTCTATCCTTCACCCAATGGGAACCACAAAAGGTTCTTAACAGGAGAATGTTTGCTTCACACCTGGAAATTGTTTCAATATAAACAGAAGAGAAGAGAGAGAAATGAAAGAATTATGCAGACCAGATGAGAAGACAGAGACTTAAAATGGTGAAGTATATCACTCAGATCAGCAGGTATCCAAGTGTTTTGATTCAAGTTCCAGTAGTACACTTTCCAATACTTTCTACCAGCAAGACGGGTAAGAGCACAGTTTTGAAATGAGATGGATGTGCCTTAAATCCTGTCTCTGCCACTTTGGACTAAGTGATCTTGGACAGCTTGATGGACCTCCTTGAGACTCAATTTCTTCGTCTATAAAAAGGAGGCAAAATGCATATCTATTGGGATAACAGTGAGAATTGAATACAATACAATAATATATACAAGGATCTCAGCAAAGTTCACAGCATGTTCAGCATGTGATCAGACTTTGATAAATGTTAGATGTCATTATTAATATTAACATCAAATACCATCCCCATGTTTCCTTTCTGAACCTTTCTTCCACTTCTTTTGACATCCCTTTGAATTCTTTAGTACCTTGGATTAATTTTAGGCATGATGATGGACTATCAGAAGAGCTATTTTGGTTTGGAGGGACTTTCCCTCACTCTTTTGAATACACCACCCAGCTAAATATCATATATCATATGAAGAATGGCTAAGGGAGATGAGAAAGTCTCGAAGAGCATGCTAGCGATCAGGTATTTCAAAAACTGTCAGTTTCTACAGGGATAAGATTCATCTGCATTTAGTTCTGAAGCTGAAAGTTTTGCTAGTACACAAAAGTTACAAAGAAGTTTGTTCTGTTTTGATAGAGAGTTTTAATGATGAGGTCGTCTGCTATTCCAATGTGCTAAGTGAATTCCCCATCATTGAAAGTATCTAAGTTCAGATTGATGGTTGCAAAAGGTATTTTCACTGTAGACTGAGATGAATGATCACCCTGGCCCTTTCATTAAAACCATGAAGTCATCCACTCAATGTAAATAAAATAAACCAGTTACAAATGTATTGGAGTTTCTAAAGAGAGATTTAATATAGCATGCTATGTATATTGAGAGCCAGTAGTCAAATTCATTCTGTAGATGTGTGTATGTATGTGGTTTCCAGCCCAATGGCAGACTATATTCTTCCCAGTTTATCACAGTCCACACCATTTCCTATTGTGTTACTCTAGAGAATCTTCACATTTACTTTAACCATCTGACCCAGTATGGAAATAGACCTAGGAAAAAAGTCAAAAGACTCAATTCTCTGACTGACTCTGACAGTCATTTGTGCTGTGATTTTCTGCCAACAACTTCCCCTGCCTCGGTCTCAAGTCTTATGTGTAAAATAAGGGGGCTGGATTCAGTATCTAAGGGCCTCTTCTGTTCTAGCATTCTAAGACCTATTGTTATAAGAAGAAAAACAACTTTAATGACCTCCTTCAGAAAAGTAAATGTCTTTTTCTAAACTTGTAGAAGGGAGGACAGGTATATTGCTATCTTTTCTAAGAAATGTAATTTGTAATCACTAATAAAAACTGATGAATCTGCTATCAGTTGTCCTGGCTTTTCCTGGATCCCCAACTTATTCCAAATAATTGAAATGAGATGAAAATATCTAAAGATTGCTAATGTTCTCTGTTGACATAAATGCTTCATAGGATTTATACTCAAACCCTTTTTCTTTCTTTTTTTCCTTTTAACTGAATCAGTTTAGCCAACCAAAGGCTGATTTGTTGGTTGTTGCTGCTTGTTCCTCTATAGATACTGACAGTTAAAAATACAAGGGAAATGTTGAGGGAAAGAAGCATCTCAAAGACTAATAAGATGAAGCAAAAAAGGCATCCTGAACACAGGTGGCATGGCACCAAGCTGATGTGTGAGGATCTTTCACTCCAAAGAGCAATTCAACTGTGTGACTAGACCCACTTACTAATTGTCTGACACTGGGTGCTCCTTCTACTCCCATTACAATCAAGTTCCTCTTAACAGTTGAGATCAGAAACTGTAAATGTAGGTTAATGGAAAGTCAGGGAAAGGAGAAATGTGCTGGTGTGTTTAAGAGCAGTCTACTAGTTAGAAGGGTCTAACTTGCAGTGGGCATTAGTCATATTTTCAAAGAAAGTGGAAAATACTGATTGATTTAGAGAATCAATTAATTTAGAAGTCAAGGTTGATAATAAAACAATTGGAATATATAGAAAAGCAAAAGATAGTTTCTAAATTCACTCAGAGATAATTAGCATATTGTTATAAATACTTCTACATCTGTCTCTTCACATATAACTTCAATATGTAATGTACATTTATAATGTATGTAAATACATATGTAAAGGATCCTATGATTCAATTGATTTATAGCCTACATTTCACTTAATATGTCAGAAGCATCTATTAATAGTGACAAGTACAAATCCATGTCTTAATTTTATTACCCAGTTCAAGCCCCTAGGTGCAAAGTTAGGTTAACCCCAACACCACCTATGACACACATACATGTTTTTCACGTTTTCTACAATGAGCATGTGTTATTTAGTTTACAGTGTGAAAAACAAAGACAAACCAAAAATACAAATAAATCACGAAGGAGCATAATTAGAGGTTAACAGTGTGGATCTGGGAGCTTTTCAAAGTTCAGATCTAGCTCCATGAGCTGTGTGACTCTAGCAAGTTACCTAATTTGCTAGATTAACAGTGCTTGCAATAGATTGGGCACCAGAATAGTTAAAATGACAGCTGTCATCATCAGCACCATCATCATCAGTGCTTTATTGATTTTGAAGAGCTATATAGCCACGTAGGGGAAAAAAAAGACAAAAAAAAATCACTTTGTATTTGGAAGTTCCTAATATCATTACCCCAGTATTTTCATTCTTGGCTATTAGGTATAGGGATGTCCCATTCCAATTATAGAATATTTCCCTTTGCAATGATAAATAGCTATGGCACTAAAATACGAAAACACACACACAAACATATATGCACATATAAATGCATTTATATATGTATATATGTATTTTCTCATACATCAAGAATCAATTACTACATGATTTTGAACCAAGCACTTGGTGAGAGTGTTATACAAGGTAGACACATCTGTCATTTCATACTTTCTGTTACATACGTGTGTGTGTGCATGTGCACGCGTGAGAGAGAGAGAGAGAGAGAGAGAGAGAGAGAGAGAGAGAGAGAGAGAGAGAGAGAGAAACTTCCAGTGCAACATAAAAGAGAAATAGAGAAATGGTAAGAACAGAGTCTCATCTTGTGCCTGATCTTAGAGGGCAAGGTTTTAGTTTTCACCATTAAATATACTATTAGCTGTGTTTTTTTTTACAGGCACCTTATGTCAGGTTGATAAATTATTCCTAGTCTGTTGAGAGATTTTATCCATATAAGGATGCTGGGTTTTGTCAAATGTTTTCTGTGTCTATTGAATTTATTATGGTTTTGTCTTTTATTCTAATACTAGGACACATTACATTGGTCAATTTTCACATGTTAAGTCAATCATACATTCCTATTCCTGGGAAAAATCCCACTTGCTCATGGTAAATAAGCATTTTCGTCTCTGGTTTTGGTACCAGAATAACAATGACCATATAGACTAGGTTAGGAAGTATGTCATCCTCTTATATTTGGGGGGAGAATTTGTAGATTGGTCTCAAAAATTTGGCAAAATTCACCAGAGAGGTTCCATGATGGAATTTTCTTTGTGGACTTTTACTACTATTATTTATTTATTTATTTTTAGTATTAGTAATTGCTGTTGTAGTAGTAGTAAATTCATCTCTTATTATTCTGATTTTCTATTTCTTCTTGAGTCCACTTTGGTGGTTTACATCTTTTTAGGAATTTGTTCATTAATTTTAGACTATCTAACTTGTGGCATATTGTATTCCCTTATAATCCTTTTTTTTTTCACTTTATAAGGTTAGTAATAATGTCCTCCTTTCATTCCGGATTTTAGTGATTTGAGTCTTCTTTTCTTGGCCAGTCTAATTCAAGATTTGACAGTTTTTTTTTTTTTGGTCTTTTCAAATAACAAAATTTTGACATTTTTTCTCTATTTTCTATTACTTATTACCATTTTTTTCTCTATAATCTTTAATTCATTCCTTCTTTTTCATTTGGGACCAAGTTTTCCCTTATTTTTTCTGTGTCTTAAAGTATAAAGTTAGGTTATTTCTTGTCCTTTCATTTAATAGGATATAAGCTCAGAGATAATCATAATCATAATAGTAACAGCCACTGTTTATTATCTACTGTGCCGAATATATTTGCTATGCTACATAACAAACCTGCAAATCTGACATCTTTCTTCCTATTTTACAATAAGAAAACCAGTTTCAGAGGAACAAATTGAATTGCCCAAGATTATATAGTAGAGCCAATAATTAAATCCTTTTCTATAGGACTCAAACTTGGTGCTATTTTTGCCCCACACAGAGACAGAACAGGAGCTGGGAGTTATTACAACCAAGTTCATTTCCACTTAATATTCCAACACAGATCCTCTTAGAAACTCCGTTTCCTCAATTCTTGGTGGGGTCAGTACCTTCTCAGTCTTTGGGTCAGCTTCTGTACCATTTTTGGGTGAAAGTATCACTTTTCTCAAAAGAGGCCCATCTTGTCCTGTATCTCAGAATTCTATTTTTTTATTTTCATTTACTATATTTGTTAATGTGCTATCATTTATTTGTTTATTTATCAATGAAGTTTTTTTTTTTTTCTGCTTTGCTTCTTGCTTTTGGTCTTTGTTGGTCCCATTAAAATGCAAGCTCCATGCTCCATGAGGTCACACAATGTGCCTGTTTTGTTCATTGGTTTTTCCTTAGCTTCTATCATAGATCCTGGTTCATGAAGCATGCTTAATAAATAATTATTAACTGAATGAACTAATGAGACAAGAGGTACCTAAGTCTGCTCCGATACAAAGCTAAGGAATTCTCTTACAATTGTTTTCCAGTAATAAGAAATCACTCAAAGAAACTAAAGAAAAAGAAAGTGAGAAACTAATGGAGTTCAACTCACAAGAACTAGAATATTTTACTCTCTCATTCTCTCTCCCTCCCTCCCCTCCTCCCTCCCTCTCCCTTACATGGTCACCTATCTTTACTTCTGTCTACCCCTATGATCAAGTCTCCTAAGAGCTAGTTTCTTCAGATTAACCATTGTCCATCATGGCTACTACAAAATTGTTGTTTTAGCCCTTGTACTAATTGACTTTTACATGCCAGTATCCACAGTTAACTGAATCAATTAACTTTTGAGGTAGTTATTTCAAATTCCAGAGAGCCAGTGTTGGTCCAGTGGGTCAGTGGTCTTTCTCTGCTTTTGGGCTATAAATGGCTGGGGTTCAATAGATTAGCAGGACTACTACAAATTTAAATTTTTTGTGTTTAAAATTACACTTTGTATGTAAATTATCCACGTGAATGGTCAAGATCACATGGATGATGAGCCTTAAACCCAGGCCTTCTTGCTCCCCAAAGACATAGTTATTTTGGGAAGAGTTGGCATTCAGGATGTCCTGTCCTGGGCCCACTGGTAGAATAGCTTCCGTGAAGTTCCTTCTGATGCATGGACTAGGAGTCAGCCTAGAGAAGGTCTCTGGCCTCCTGCGGCTGAGGAAATTGCAGTATTGGATTTTTAAATAAACCATTGGCCAGGATATCTGAGAGCCTTTCTTGCAGACCTTGACAGGTTAATTTTTTTTTAAATTAAAAATCCTGGCCTGGGGCGAAATGAAAATGTCTTCAGATTTGCAATCAGTGCTTGTGTTTCATATTTGAAATGCAAGTTAGAAGCCTGAGTTGAGTGTGACCTGATCCTGGGACTCCATTCAGCAGAGTGCTGACTTCTTTGAATGTAGGTGTTCCTGATGGAAGTGCCCTTGGTCATTACCCAGGGACAAGACAAAGATCCAGCTACTCAGGGAGGGAAGGTCTTATCATCTTTCTTCTTTTTCATAGTCTGACGGTAATCAATCAAATACCCTCTGAATCGAGAAAACAAAGGACACGTGAAAGATCCATAACTGAGTATCAGACCTTCTTGCCACTTGCTGGTCTAAATCAGAGGAGATTATGGATGAGCACACACAGCCCTCCTATCAATATGGGCCACGAACACTAAGAAATGTCAACACCAAGGCAGCATCTCCAGAAAACGCATGAATTAGGAGTCTGGTTTATATTTTTAAACACAGTAAATTATTAGAAAAAAGACTTTCAATCCCTATTAAAATAGCAGGCACATACAATGACACTATGTTGGAATTTTCCGCAAAAAATGTTTGGATTTCAGACACGTAGCACATATGCTGTCAGGAAAGCAATGCCTCGGGGCTTGAACTAACAAATGATTATCTTTCACTGTAAGAGGGTAAATAAAATCTAATTTCATGTATTTACTTGTTTATTAATACTCCCCTGGTTCCACAAGGATTAATGTAGGATTCTAAAAAGTATATATTTTTTTAATTTTCCTAGTAGAAATTAAGTTTTTACATCCATCTATGCTTAATTCAGAATGTTAAAGCAGGGTAGAGCGGGCCCTCTCCACACCCCCACCCAGACATGGCCACTGTAGACACTGAAGAAGTGAGACTCAGTGAAGAAACCAACTTGCTCCTCCTAATTAGTAAAAAACAGAGTTAACACTAAAACTCGCCTCCTCTGATTCTGTATCTAGCCTTCTTTACATAATCTATGCCAACTCTGGTTCAAATTAACACACGTCAAGGGGCTGCTCAGTGCCCGCCCTGGACAGGACCTGGGCTCAAAGAGACAGTGAAACAAAGTTCTGGCTGAGCAGGAGGTCATGGTCCAGGGAAGAAACAAACAGAAAGCCTCGTGACCTCACCAGAGCAGCTGTCGTAGGAGAAATCGAAAGAGTTATCCAAGAATTACTTCCCCAAAAGGTGCTGATCCCGAAGAGTTTTTGTCCAAGGAATTCCTTTCAAATTTCCAAGAAGCAGGTAATTCTCATGCTTTTTGAACTGCTCCAAGAGCAGAGAAGAGATGAACAGCTATGTCATTCATGGTTTGGAATCAGCAAAAATTGCCAAAACCAGGATTCAGAGATCTGGGGAGTAACAGGTCAGAAGTGGGGTTTCTACTACCAGGTAAGCCTGCATGAGCCAGTCCCCACCCAGGCAGTGCTTCCCAGACCCACCCAGTGTGGACCCCAGACCTAGGATGGGCTAACCCATGATCTGCAAACAACCAATCAGTCTCTCTTTTTAGCTGTTGGCCACAGAGTCAGAGAGAGGGTGCTGGAGTCACGGGGGCTGCTGGGATGGAGAGGACAGGTATATATTGAGATGCCTGCGCTTGCAGAAAAGGTTTTCTAAGAAAGAGATGATACAGACAAGGTGAGATTAAAAGCGGAGGGAAACAAAACATCGGGTAGATCTGAAGAAACAGAGTGGCCTTGCTTTCCTGTGAGCTCCCTTGCTCCTGCTCTCCTGAGAGCAGGCTGCTAGGTCCCTATTTCCATGGGGTTGTCTGGTTGTGTCCTTTTGTTAGAGTGCAGGGGGATCCTAGGATCCCCCAAACCTGCCTGCTCTAAAGAGGTTCTGCTACCCCCTGCACCAAGTGAAAAGTCTCTAAGACCTTTAATGGGAAGGAACTTTAATACAATTAGTGTGCAATCAAGAAAAAAGAAGGAAGAAAATATAACTAGATTTCATGCTAAACACCAAAAGTTACTCATCCCCTCGTGGGTAACTGCCCAACCAAACAGGGTTGTCCCAAAGCAGGGCCACTGAGGCCCAAAAGCCCCCACAAGTCTAAGGCACCTTCTGTTGGGACCCATAGGAAAAGGAGCAGAAGGGACCAGACAAGTCTGGAAGGAAAAGAACAAAATCAAAATTAAGATAAAAGCTGCCTCTGTTAACTTCCCTGGGGGTTTCTCAACCACATCTGTTTCAAGTGTTTCCTTCCATGTCTCCCAAGTCCCTGGTACAAGTCCAAGGCCAAGAAGCAAATGCAGTTTCTTCACGTCTCTCTCTGTTCCATGTATCTCCTCCAGGTCTCCTTCTTTCTCTCCATCCTTCCTCCTCCCTTCTCCCAATCTCCTCTCTATCTTCTTCTCCCTGCTCAGCTCCACCCTTCCTTGGGTGGGGCAGGGAATCTGGGGACCACCCTGTTACACTTTCAGCAAGAGCCCCTTCTCCACCCCCACGGGACACACTCACTCCTCCTATGCTGTATTGGATAGGGTTCTATTCTTTGCAATAAAGATAGCCTTGCTGGAATAATAATGTCTTAAAATGAAGAGACAAAAGCATCATTATTTGCAAAAGATATATTTTGATACCTATTCTCAAGAGAATCAGCTGAAAAATGATTAAAATTAATAAGAAAGTTCAGCAAAGAGACTGGTTACTGCATAAGTACACTAAAAAAATAGTTTTCTTTACCGGCAATAAGTAGTTGGGAAATATTAAGATCTCTTATTCATAATAACAACAGAAAACATAAAATGACTATGAATAGCTTTAACAAAAACTATGTAAGATGCTTATGAAAAAAGCCACAGAACTTAAATGTGAGATGTAAAATGTAGTTGACTAAATAGGAAGGTAAACAGTGTTTTTGGGCAGAAGGCTTAACAGTGCAAAGGGATCAGTTTTTACTAAATTTTTACATACAAGTTAGTCATATTTTCCAATCAACATCTGACAAGATTTTTGAAAACTTAACAGGATGATTCTGAATTTCATCTACGATAATGATAGTTAAAAGTATCTAAGTCATTTCTGAAAAATAGGATTTGAAAGATTTACTCTCCTGTATGATAGAGCAAAAATCATAAAAAATGTATTTCTGGTATAATAACAGAGCAAATAGGTATTAGAGCAAATTGGTTTTGGAAAATGGGATTTGGTTTCCACACACACACACACACACACACACACACAGTTAATTGATCATTAAAATGGTATCACAAATCTGTGGGGGAAATATTTAAATACAAGATAATGGGTCCTTTTTAACCTTTACAAAGGTTAAAAGTCTTGGGGTGCAAGGAAGCATTTACAAAGACTGCCTACTATAATAAACCTAGATTTATAAGAGAATTAAATGCTTTTAAATTTTTAGAACGAAAAAGTAACTGGGATAATTGATCAAATTGAGGAGCAAAGGAAGAAGTAATACACAAAAAGAAAAATTAGATGCTATTATATAAAAACATAAAGTAATCCTGACTTAAACATCAAAGATAAAGTTGAAATACTCGGAGCAAAAAAACTAGAAAAAAATTAGACAAATGTATCAGAGTAAGAATAATCCATAATACAGAAAGGAAATCGGTACAAAACATTCAAATTCCAATTGATAACTGGCAATAAAATGTCATGAAGAGGCAATTCATAAAAGAGAAAATGTAAATGTTAAATAAACACATGTTTTTAAGAGGTAACCTCACCAGCAATTACATAAATGTAAATTAACACAAAGAGCTATTATCCTCACCTCTCAAATTAGCAAAACTGGGAAACAAAATTCTCCTCCAAATGGGAACCTGTGAGATAAGCACTCTAGTCTGCTTCTGGGAATATAAATTTGTGCATCTTTTGAGAAAGCAACTTAACTACTGTATCTGGAGCCAAGTATATTCATATATGTTTAAAGCAGTCTTCCCATTTATAAGATCCAAAGAAATTAATTTTCAACACAGACAAAACTCACAAAGATACACATAGTAGAGATCTGTGTGTGCGTATGTGTGCACATTTTATTAGTAGCATAATTAGAAGCAAAAATATACTCAAAAAGAGAGAATCAGTTAATTAAAGCTGTGGTGCATCCTTGTGATAGAAATTGATGTACTCGTTGTAAATGAGGCGGGGGAAGGATTTTTAATTAAAAATGTCTTTATCAATACTATATTTTTAAAAGCAGAAATATGCCTCTGTGTAAATCATGCTCTCAACTAAGTTAACACACACCAAGAATGCTACAAACACTGAACCACTGTCAGTGATTTTTGTCTGGGAGACAGAATTATAAAGGCTCTTCAGAATTTTAAAACTCCTTCCTATAATATGTAACCTCTATATAAAGAAATACCTGTTGTTTTTATAACCAGGACCAAGATAGGGAGAGAAAGATTATAAATGAAATAAGTGCTTTGATTAAAAATCATTGTTTTGACAGCACCAAACCTATCTTGGGGACTCAATGAGAAAACATTTTTTTTTTTTTTTTTGTAAATTGCATCTTTCTTCTATGGAGGTAACCAACACTGTACACGATTTAGGGGTAGAGGTTCTCACCTCTTCAGATGTATGTGACCACACCCAACACCAAAACCTCCATAATCCTCCTTTACAGCCCACTGGGTCCTCTCAGTCTTGTTCCCCACACCCATACTCCCCTCTAGCAGTTCTGCAGTTAGATTTCTAGGATTTATTTGGTTTTAATTTTGTCTGTTCCTTTTGTGACTGTTATTTCCATAAAAGAGGGAGGCACCATGTCCCCCATTCCTTTTTAAATGCAGCAGCCTTGCACTAGGGGAGCTAGGGGTAGAGCTCAGCAGATGGGGGGTGGAGCTACAGAACAAGGAGGGCAGGTGGGCTCTAGAGAGACACATGGAGAAGGGCTCCCTAGCTTCTGAGCTTTGGACTTGCACCTGGGACTCGGGGTAGACACATGGAGGAGAGACATGTTAGAGACATTTAGGAGAGACATGTGAGTGAGAGACACAGGGGAAGGCTGACAATGGCAGCCTTGATTTCTACCTTGATTTTGCTCCTTTCATCTCAGCCTTTCCTGGCACGGTTCACTCTCTTCCTAAGGTTCCCTGTCTGACGGTGCCTCAGACTTGTGGCAAGTTTTTGGGCTTCAGCTTCTCTGCAGGCTCAACCTACAGGGGATGGGCAACTTTGGGTGTTTTATTGGGAAACTATTCTCTTCTCTCAATGCAGCACTAATTCTATTAAAGTTCTTTCACACTAAGTGTGTTTTGTCTTTGTGTGCACACATGTCCAGGCCCTGTTGGAGCAAGCAAGTTGGGGAGTCCTGGGGTACCCCACAGTCTGCACACTAGCGCTTCACCTTGCTTTTTTAATAGTCTACAGGTGAGTGAAATCACCTGTTATTTGCCTTTCTCCTTCTGGCTTATTAGCAGCGTCCAAGGAGGAAGCATTTCAATTGAAACTTACGGAAGTTGGCTCCAAGGGAGCATCCTGAATGAGCATTTTGGGCAAAGAAATACAAATTTAGACTTAAACACTAATGGGAGAGATGAAAAGATGGAAATTATTATCTGATTGGGGAAAAGCATGAAAAAAACATCAAACCCTGGTAGTTCGTGCTAAGGGAGAAATGAGTCATTAAACTATAAGCCACGAGATGGGGGATAGGGTTGAGCTTATGGGAAAAACAAAACAAAACAAAACAGGATTTGATGAAATAATGTCAAGTTTCCAACTGAGTGTCCTCTCCAGCCTTCTCCCCATCGATGCCATCCTGTCTACTGTTAATACACTGTTTCCTTGTCTGACTCTGTCCCCAGTTGTGCAGCATTTCTCACTCTTCACAAGCGATTTCAACAGGGACGGAACAGGACCAGCCCCAGTCTAGTAAACTCTGGAACCATCGGTTCTCTCAGCAGGGCAACCACCAACTAAATTCAGGGTGACAATGCTGTGATGATTTCCAGATGTTTGGCTTTGACTTCTATAAAGAGAAGGCTTAAGGGAGCACCTCATCAGCCAACTAGAAGGCTGACTTACCTCACTAAAAATCAGGGTACTAAGCCTCTTCCCTACAAGATGTTGTGCTGCATTGGTTCAAGCTAGGAGAATGGATGGATAACAAAGGTCCCCACGCCAGTAAATTTATAATCTAAACTACTGAGCCTTAAGGTTGGCTGTCCGTTGTCATCACCAGGGGAGCCTTAAAAACACTGATGCTTTGATCACACCCCTTAGAGATGCTGATTTAATTGGTCTGGGGTGCGGTCTGGGCATCAGGAGCTTTAACAGCTCCCCTAGTGATTCTAAAGTGCATCCAAGTTTGGAAACCACTATCTACAGGGAATGGAAGACAAAGGCCTAATCAGTAGCCCATCCTGATCATATCGCTTTCCTCTAACAGTTCCTTAATGGCTTCCCTTCTGTACATGGAAACGAGTTCAAACGCTTAGCTGGCATTCCAGGCCCTATGTAACCTAGCATCTCAATGAATCTTATGTCCCAGGCTCTCCCAATAGTTCTACATTGCCTGAATATTCCTTAGCTGATTGACTGCTCCAGGAATAGGAAACCGGCAGATCTCTGCCACTCTGATTGATTGCTGTTGGTTACCTGGGGAAGCATATTTGGGAAAACCCACAACAGGAAAAAGGACACGATCTTTTAGTACTGTCTATCACACGCAGGGGATCGAAAAGGGCAAATCCCATCCTAGACACTTGCAGACTGACGTTTATCCTATAATCCCCCTACATCCTTGGTCTGGAATGTCCTCTTTTCTCTGACTCCCTCCTGAAGTCCTCCAAATTCTCCCTATCTTGCCCCACCGAATTTATCAATCTTGCCTCTGAATCCCCATTAGCACTCTGTTGTCACTTTAACTATAGAAATCAGTATCCACTTTTGGGTACCTGTCTCATATGAATAGTATGACTGTGATTCTCAAACCTTAGTGTGCATTAGAATCACCTGGGGTTTTGTTATACCACACTCAGAATTTCCAATTCAGTAATTCCGGGGTATGGCTGGAGAATCTGCTACCTGGTGAGTCCCCAGTTATGCTGATGATCGTTGGCATGCGCCCCGTATTTGAGAACCACTGCTTTGCTATGTCACCACCTCCTGGAAGGCTTGTCTCAACTCCATCTTTATCTAAGCATTCCTTTCAGCATTATCCTGGATATCAGAGGTGCATATTTTTGTTGAATTAAAGCACAGTAATCCAAGACAGATATGATAAGTGAGAAATGAAGAGTGTAGGAAAAAAGTCACGTTCTGGAATGATAAAAATTCTTAGTTGACAGATTATGTCTCAGGCAGGAGGAGGAATGATTCCTCTCTCAGCATCTGGAGCGAGGATCCCAGAGATGAGAACGCCTTTTAGAAAGATGCCAGCCTGAGACCTGGAGACGCACTTACTGCTGGTCTCCATCAGTCTCAAGCAAGCCGGCCCTATGACTAAGGGTTTCACAAGGAGGAAGAGGGCCCGCCGGTGTGATCAAGGATGAAAGGAAGCAAAGGGGCAGTCATGCCAGGAGGATTTTCATTTTGCATCTCTGGAAATGTGTCTCCATTGACTTTATTGAAAGCCACACCCCAAGGCTGGTGAGGGAGGTAGGGGAGCTGACAGAAGATGAATGATATGGCTCACTGGGAAAATTTTCCCAACTCTCACCGACTGGATTTTAAAAGCCATTTCAGCAATTGTTCAGAGCTGTCAAATGTCTCGTCAGATCGATAGGTTACTGTGGAATTTGCCCAGACTGTTGGCCAATCAAAATGTAAATTCCAAATAAATTTAATACATAAACCAACTTGTCTTCCTCAAGCCGTTTTGAAAGTCATGAAAAGTAATTTGACTTTTCCTCATGACTGTCACACAGGAGACACATTTCTGCTGGTATTAAGCATTTATTTGGCTTTAAAACTCATTGTGCGTCTAGAAGTGGCAAGGGAAGTGTCAGGGACACGTGCGCTTATGGCCCTTCTTGTTATCTGTGTGTCACAGGGACCTGGCAGGTTCAATTATTTGGATTCCCTTTATGGGAAATGTATAAATTAATATGAAATGAATATGTGGTGTCTGTACATACAAAAGAGTATTAGATTTGCTTATGGGATGCGTGATTAAAAAGTCATGAACTACCAATTTATGTCTCTTATGGGTAGTCTTACTTTCTGGAACAGGCAGTGTGTGTCTGGATGCATAATTATGTCTATGCATGTTACAACGTATCTTTTCCAACAAGAATCATAAATCTTTACATTGAAAAAAAAAGAAGATTTATAGCCTACCCAAGATAGCTTCAGGCCCCAAGGGGAAGTATGCTTTAGAGACATGCCCTAATTTTTCACATTGAAAAAAGTCATAATGGAAAAATCATGTTAGCAGGTGGTACATAGTTTGAAACTCAGAAATGTCTAAAGTGGAGAGTTTGCACTGAGTCCTTTTCCCTGTGGTCACTGAATTGCTGATGGCTTACTTCCATGAGATATAACTTTACAAAGCACTTTTACTTCCATTATGCCATTTGAAATTTACAACTACCCACTGATGAAGTTAAGATGGCTCTCCCTTCATAGGTGAATAAATTTGGAGGCCCACGCAGGTAAAGTGGTTTGACTGAAGCCATGTTAAGAGTAGAACCAAATCTTGAAACTAGATGTGCTAAATATTCTCCGTTGCACCCTCAGATATTTTTTCTACCTGCCCTCCACTCTGTCCCTTCTTGCAACCCAGTAACTAGGCTTTTGTATTAGTTTTCTGTGGTTGCTGTAAAATCACAACCGTGGTAGCTAAAGACAACAAAGAAAGGTTTTTGCACAGTTCTGGAAGTCAGAATTCTGCATTGCATTTTACTGGGTTTAATCAGGCTTCTGGCAGGTTTTGTTCCTCCCAGAGACCCAAGGGGAGAACCACTGCATCACTTCTTTCACTTTTAGATGCCACCTGTACTCCTCGGCTCTCTTCAAAGCCTTAACAGCAGGTGGAGTCCTTCCCAGGTCACCATCGCTCTAGTTTTCTACTTCTGCCTCCATCTTCAGGGGCCCTTCTGATTACATTGGGTCCATGCAGATCATAAGATAGGGATAACCTCCCTATTAGAAGGTCAACTGATTAGCAACCTCAGTTCAATGTACAACCTCGATCCTCCTTTGCCATATAACCTAACACATTCAAAATTCAGGGGTTGTGGGGGAGACATCTTTGAGCAGGCACAGCTGTCTCTCAGCTCTCTTGGGTTTTAGCTTCTAATCAGTCCAGTGGAGGACACCAGCAGGAGATCAGAAAAAGAAGACAAAGGTCTCCAGGAATTTATACCCCCTGCCCTCTCCTTACTGTGCTATGTATCTGCACAAACTGCTTCGTTCACTCTGTGAGGTAGGCTTTTCTATAGTCTTTATCAGGGTCTCACCACTGATTCCTGCCCTGGTTCTACCAGGCCTCCCTGGTAACAGCTGCCCTTTGTTGCTTCCCTCAGACTGCTTAACCACCACGCTGGTACCCTTAACCCTCCCATGCCTTTGTCAACAGCCCTTTCACTCAACCAACTTCTGTCACTCCTTTAAGTATGGCATATGTTTCATGCCAGAATCCTGGCTGAAGTATAAAGGACACATCTTCTCAAGTCAGCTCTTTCTCCTACATCACACTTGACTAAATAATGGGATAGCAGCCAACGTTACTGGAAGGCATGGTTCTAGCCCAGCAGTGGTTGCTCTTCTTTTTTCTTCCCTGTCTAGGGCATAAAATCAGGACTGAACGGATAGCAACAGTTACTAATATTTTCATTTTCATTAATGGAAGGACCCATTCTGGAAAGCAGAAAATTCCCTCTGGGTCAAAGTGGTCTCATAAATAATGGGGAAATATATCCAATTCCTTAGGTCTAGGGAAGTTGAACACTCTGGCGCGGTCACATCTGCTCATTCCAGTGCCATTTCTACTTCAACTCTGCAGCTCGCAGGCTTTGTGATGTAGAATAAATGCTGAATTCATTAATGCCTGGTACTGTGTCCTAATTCCTGGGTTCATGTCTCCTCCAACCTCATCTCTTACCACATCCTCCCCATCTGCCTCTGCTCTACCTCAACCACCATGGTCTTCCTTCTATTGTTCTACCTGGAAAGACTGTTCTCACCTGAGATCTTTATCCTTGCTGTCTCTCCTCCAAGAAAGCTCCAAATCCAGATTTTCAAATAGCCAGTCCTGCGCAATATCAGAGTCTTAACTCAAACATCATCTTTCCAGGGAGATCTTCTTTGACCAACCTGAACACCCACTCCATCACACAGGACCCTGTTATTCTTCACAGACTCAACATCATCCAAAATTACCTTTAAATGCTTTCATTCTCTATCACTCCCTGATAGAACAGATGCTCCAAAGACCAGTGGTTTTGTCCATCTGATCCATTACAATATGCCCAGATCCTAGCATGAGACTGCCACATAGTCTGGGCATTCAATTCTTAAGTTTAATGATACCAAATAATATTCATTCAAACCTTACTGTGTTCGTGGCACTGTCCTAACTACTCTAAGTGCATTTACTCATTTTTACTCTCTACTTATGTAATGAGGTCGATAATATTGTTAACCCAGTTTTACAGGTGCAGAAACTAAGGATCCCAGAATCATGAGTTTGACCATCATTGGTTACAGATTAAATGGTTGCTAAATAACAGAGGGGTTTTGAACATAGATAGGCAGCTGTGTTTTAATTATTATCCTCCCCTTTCTACTCCCTATGCAAGAAGATACTTTGGATTTTCTTGTATGTTTTCTTTCCTTGAGGCGCACTCTCTCCCACCCTCTTTGCCCAATCCAATGTGATATCCTACTTAAATTCTGATATCCACCCCTGACCGAATTCCTTTTTGCTACTGTAGGGAAAGTGAGTTAATCAGGCTTTTTATGCCACTGGCCTCTGTGGCTATCACCTGCAGCCTTGATCGTGTTGATGAAGAAGACAGCTAAAGGAGAATGCTAGGAGAGAGGTGTGAATACATAAGAGGGGAGACCATAAGGGAATGCCAGAGAGAGCCCAGAGAAAGTAAAGATTTGTGGGAGGCTCAGTTGCCTCCCAGCCCCCACTGCCAGGTCTGTGGCTGCCTCCTTGCATGCCAGCCTTCCTGCCTGGTATATCTGTGTGCCTGATTCCCTGCGAGAGCATTAAAACTGAAAAAAATCCATTGAGAGCTCAGGGGCTGTCCTTCATCTGTCTGCCCCAATAGATAGTGAACTTAACCCTGTGCTTGCTTGCAAAATAGCTATCCTCCTATTTTTATGGGTTTTTGCTATAATATGTATTAAATCATATTAGAGACATGTGCTAATGTCCTTTCTAATTATTGATTCTCATCTCTCTAGCAACTCCAGAATCATCTTTCTTTTTTTAAGATTTGTTTATTTATGCATACAAGCTGGGGTGCACTGTAGGCCAGAGGTGTGGGGGGGGGGGGTGAGAGACTTCACCAGAGACAGAGTGGGGAGCTGAACAGGTCAATGTACTGAGATACACTGCTGAGGGGAGCAACGGGGAGACAGGAGAGGTCTGCTGTGCCATGTGGGAAGCTCCCTGGCCTGGGATCAAACGAACTCCTGCTGCAGTGGCTCTGGACAGCTTCATGGTGCTGAGACTTAACCCCTTGCTTCACCAGGGAGGCCAACTCCAGAATCATCTTAGCCATTCAATGATTGGTAAGTATTAGACACGTAGATCTTACACACTCAGTGACTGTTGAATTAACAAAGACTTAGGACTGCTAAGCTATGGGGCTTAGTCAGAGTCTTGGCCACTTAGTCTCAACAAATGCAAATACTTGAAGCAGTATTAAGAAGTTGCAGAGAAGGGAAACTCCCTGTGTGTGCCTGCGACTGCAGGGATGGGCACAGACCTGACCATCATGAGAGCAAGTTGAGATGAATTGGAATGAACTTTGCCAAAAGGTTTTGTGGAGTGTTGACAGATGTTCTGCAGGTGTGTGAGGCAGGAGGGGAGGGGGTGACAGGCCTCTGGTCAAATCCCTTTGGGAAACTAGGGTTAAACAAAGTTTAACAAGTTTCCCCCCTTCAGGGCTCCTTAGTCCCTTTGATATGCAAATGTGTTGTTAATCTCCAGGTTTTCCTGAGCAGTGAAGTTGGAGTTTGCCAAGGAAGCCTTAATTTTACAGAGAAACTTCTAAGACCAATACTCCACAAAACACTTGGAAAACAATGAATTTAATTAACTAAATTATAGATGAGAGAGAAACCTTCAAGACAGGGCCTCCCTGGCGGCGCAGCAGTTTAGCACTGCACTGTGGAGCTGTTGGCAATGCGTGTTCAATGCCCAGCCGGGGAGATTCCCACATGGCGGGGCAGATCTCTCCTGCCTCGCCTGCTGCTCCCCTCAGCAGTGTATTCCCGTTGATCTGCCTGTTCTGCTCCCCACTCTCTCTCTGGTGAACCCTCTCACCGCCCCACGCCTCTGGCCTGTACCCCAGCTTTTATACATAAATAAAAATATTGTAAAAAAAGAAAA
This sequence comes from Scalopus aquaticus, assembly GCA_004024925.1. NCBI lineage: Eukaryota > Metazoa > Chordata > Mammalia > Eulipotyphla > Talpidae > Scalopus > Scalopus aquaticus. The sequence goes on from PVIJ01000468.1 coordinate 224,483, forward strand.
AACCTTCAGGACAGCTTTCCCAGCCCCATCACTATCTTTGAAATCTTTGAAATCTATGAAAATGGGGTCGATAATGCCACCTACCTCGAAAAGTTTTTAGGGAGAGTAAACAAATGGATGTATTTAAAGAACTTAAAATATCAGTTGATGCTTACTGTCACTGTTTTGTAGGTAAAAAAATACACATTTCCCCTGCCTGTGTCTTAGGGGTTCAGAGCCAAGGCTCTGGAATCAGACCAAGGAGAAATGAGCCCCCAAGCTTGGGCAAATGACACCCCGCTCTCTTATCCTCTACTTCCTCATTTATAAATCGGGGCTGGTGATCTTCAAGTTCTTAGTTTGTTGTGAGGTATAAATGGGACAACGTTAGTAAAGAGATTAACACAGAAATTCCTACCCAGGATCCATTCAGTGGGTCGGCGCCCTTTGTTATGAAGTAATTAAGACTCCACAAGAGTTTCCTAGATACAACTGTTCTAAAGGTTGATAGGTATTAATATTAACACATGACCTTTATAAACTTAAGTGGTTGTGCATTCTTAGTCCTATTTTACAGAAAGGAAACTGAGGCTCCAACAAGTGAAGCAATTTCCCCATGGTCACAGAGCTAAGAAGTGAGAGGGGAAGATTCAAACTCCACCCGGGTGACTCTCGAGCCAGTGCTCTCAACCACCCTGTGCCATCCAACCTCTTGGCTTCGTTCCAACCTGGTTCCTAACTACAGTGATGGGCACTGGCTGAGTCTCGGAGACTCTGCCCGTTACTCTAGATAGGGGGCATCCTGCCTGGGTCACTTGAGACCCTCAGGAGTCTCGGTTATGGCTCCCCATGCTGCGTACAGCTTCATTAGTGCCCCAGACTGGGAGAGCAGTAGCCGGATGCCCCAGTTTTTAGAGGCCCTGCCTGTATTGCCATGTTCAGGTCTACCCAGGCAAGGAGAATCCAAAATGGGCGCTAGCAGGCCCTCTCCCGCAGGAAGCTGGGAGGGTCGGGGCTGGGGAATAGTGCTCCCTAGTCCCCGCCCAGAGAGGCTCCAGGATCTGGAAATTCACAGGGTCAAGCCAACTCCAATACCCTCCGATAAACAACATGAGGAAGAGAACATACCTACCGTCTCTTGCAGAGGAAACTTTGAGTCTGCACATGGCTGATGTCCATGACACAGGTGCTACTTCCTCCTTGTGTCAACGGAGACCTAGAAAAGGGTGATTTGCTTTTGGTCACTCAGCCAGTAAGTAGCAAAGCAAGGGCTTGACCCTGAGTACCCTGTTCTTCCCATTCTTCTCTGAACATGCCCAGCAAATGAAGAGGGGTCAGAAGGAAGGAACTGTGGGTGAACTTAAGGGCAGATCCATCCACAGAGAGCAGATGCGGTGCAATGGGTCTTGGGCTTAACTAATACCGGTGAGTTCAGAGATGCCCAGGATAAGAAACTATGCCTTGTCCAGTTCTCTCTAGAATTATAAGCCAGGACAAAGACATTTATCTTTTTCTCCTCCTGAGGTGTCACCGGAAGGTAACTGAGGTCACGTCAGCATTTCCAGGCGGCATATTTATGTAGTGCTTTTATCAGGCAAGGCCATGGCTACTATCCCACAGCAGGGCCAGGTCAGGCAATTGAAGCATTACATCATCTCAGACATGCTCTCTTGGAAAGAGGAGCCAGAGAAAAGGGGAAAGAGCCCGAGATAGTGGGGAAGGAAAACACTGATGTGTAGAGCAGCTGATGCTTGCTAGATTCTGGGTCAGGGGCATCACAGACAGTGTCTGATTAATCTTACAAGAAACTCGCAGAGAGGGCATGTAAAACCAGCTGTACAGATGAAGAAACTAGTGAGAAGGGTTAAAGAGGTCCGAGGGTTGGACCTTTCTGGTGGCACAATGGGTTAAGTCTCAGCACTATGAAGCAATCTGGAGCCACTGCAGCAGGAGTTTGATCCCTTGCCAGGGAGCTTCCCACATGGTGCAGCAGACCTCTCCTGCCTCGCCCACTGCTCCCCTCAGCAGTGTATTTCAGTAGATCTGCCTGTTCTGCTCCCCACCTTGTCTCTGGAGAATCCTCTCACTCCCCGCACCTCTGGCCTACACCCTAGTTCTTGTATGAATAAATAAATAAATCTTAAAAAGAAAAGAAGTCCCAGGGTTTAGGGGATGTGTGATTTAGACCCAGGTCTCTCTTGCTCTGAAACCCACTGTATTTGCTGTTTTTCTCTACCTCTGCGTCTTCATTATCTAGTCCCCATTCTCCCATGTAACTTAATCTAGGCAAGTGCCTTCACCTTCCCAAGCCTCCAAATTTGTATCCCTACTCTAGAAACTGCAGGACATAAAAGTCAAAAATTGAAAATACTTTGATCAATTAAACAATATGTAGTATTTTGATAATAGAAAAATAAAAAAGTGGGAAAGCTCCTTTTCCTTCTTTTAATAGCGTGTGTATACACACACACACACACACACACACGCACACAAGGCAGGTCCTTGAAAACAAAACTTTGTTCAATGTCATTTTGTTATATTGTTGATGAGAAAAAAATAATCCCAGGCTACATTAAACAAAATGACATTAATTGAGGACCTGTTTATTATAAGTCCTTTCACTTAAGTTGCAGTTTCCAAGAAAACTTATCAATGACTTTAAGAATTACTATTATTTATTATATATATATAGTATATGTATACACATACACACATATTTGAACACTGTAAATGCGACCTGGCTGAGTCCAAAGTCCAGTAAAGGTGGTGCCCCCTGGAGGGGGTTTGCTGATGAGAATGAATAGCTCTAGGGAAAATGCTAAGTTTGCAGTTTGGGGTGGAGAGTCTAATGAGAAATAAAAGGGACTGGAGGAGAAGGGGAAGTAGAATCGTCATGATGTAGGAATAGAGGAATCAACAGCAGAAAATGTAGTCACCAAGATTGAGAGTTTGGAAATCAGACGCCAGAAGTTTTTGAGCATTCGGGATATGGAGTTTCGGATTGAGCGTTTTTTGGAATCTTTGGTGACTTTGGGACCAGTGACTTTGGAGGCTTTGCAAGTAGCTGAGCAAAGGAAACTGCTCCTAGTTTTGTTTTTACTGCAGCTGAAGGAAGAAGGCAGAGGCCTGAAGTGGGTGCCTTCCTAAAATGCGTGAGTGTAGTCTGTTGGGCCGTCTGGCCACTGTAGTTGCTGTTTGCAGTGTTGTTGGTCTGGTGCTGTGCTGGGGCACCATGGCAGTTCTAGGAGCATCTCCAGTTGTGTTCTGTGTCATCCTCGTGAGTTGGAACCTGGCCTACAGTCTGATTGTTGCACATCTGCAGAAGAAGGAAGATGCCATTTTGGAAACATGGTTATTGTTTGGAAGAGGAGTGCCACATCAGCAGTGGCAGGAAGACGCCACCTTTGTTACTTTTCTGGGATTTAAAGGACTAGACATTGCTTTAAGTATGGTAAATGGCCATATGTTGACTTCAGTAATTCTTTGCTTTTCCCTGTTTGTTAAATAAATCCCAACGCTGTTGTTGTTCCCTAAACCTGAGTAGTCTTGCAAATGTGCGCACGGGGGCAGAACCAAGATAGTGACCATAAGCAATTTGGGCACTGCCTTTGGCAAGTTTGAAATCCCTTTTGCCTGGTATCATAAGTAATTCACTGTATGTGTGTTTGTGTAATAATTATTACAGCCAGTCCTCCTGTAAAGCCATGCATAAACTACCCAGCATAGTGTGTTTCTTGTTCTGACGTGTGGATCTCTTTCTGACATGTGTTTTCTATTTTGGAAATAATAATATCACTTTAAATCAGGTATGGTTATATCTTGAAAAGGTTCATTTAATTTTCCATTCAATACCCTAGCTTATAATTGCATCACTCGGTGATTAATCTTCATGATTTTATGGAAAATGTAGAGTACTTCATGTGCTCTGTGAGTTTTTTACTTCTTAAACTACAGTCAAGCGCAAAGGTCTAGTTCTCTCATGGGGGTGGCAGGGACAGGGATGCTGAAGACTGGTTGCATGTTCCTGGCACTACCACCTACCTGCTAGGTGATCAGCACCTTCTAGTCCCTTCAAGATGTAAAATGGGACAGCATTGGCCTTAGCCTCTTGGGTAATGAAATTATAACACGTAATGTACTTAGAACAGGGCCCAAAATATAGTAAGCACTCAATAAACACTGTGATTGTTTCATTCTAGTTCTAGGAACACAGATGAGATGATGGGATTGTTTCATTCTAGTTCTAGGAACACAGATGAGATGATGGTAAATGATCTATAAGTGCTATCTGTTGGGGCATGTTTTCAGGTATGTCAAAGAGAGTCACTTTGGAAATGCATTTGGCCTGGAGAATCATAACTTCAGGGAGGGATTGTACAAATAAACACACACATAAAAATGATTATAAGCTGTTAAAATCTCTTATGTTTAATAGCATATGTATACACACACACACACACACACACACACACACACACACACACGGCAGGTTCTTGAAAACAAAACTTTGTTCAATGTCATTTTGTTATATTGTTGATGAGAAAAAATACCTGCCACCCAGCAGATAGGTGGCAGCACTATGGCACTGTTATGTTAGTGCCATGAGGGAAAAATTAACAAGGTTAATTTTGAGTTAAACAGAGTATATTCTATATAGAAGTTTCAAGAAAGTCCTTACAGAAGAACAAAGAGAGGCTGGCCAGGCTAACTAAGGGCAAGAGCATGGAGACAGTTCTGAATGCCCTGCCTCATAAGAGAGACACTTGAGGAGAAACATAAATGAGATAGTTGAGGAGCAACAGTGTGGCTGGATTGTGGGGAACAAGAGATGACGGGAGAGAGAAAGGTGGAGAAAATTCAGGTGAGGCTCTCTAGGTCATAATGAAAGGCTCAGATTTCAGCCTCTGAAGAGGAATGCTATGGAAGGCTTTCATCAGATTAACATTTGTTGTAAGTCCAAACCGGTGGCCCAGGTGCCAGCAGATAGGAAAACCAATTCAGAGACCATTTCTGTGATCGGGGCTGGAGGAGATGGTGGCTTAGCCGAGAATATTGGTGATAAAAATAGAGACAAATGATGGTTTCGTGGAGAATTTTGGACATGGAATAAACACAACTTGGGCAGTTTGGATTTTGAGGTCATTTGTATCCCAAGGAACATGATTTAAGATTCAGGACATCAAAATAAGTTGTTGTATGACAGGAATAGACTCCATTGTGACACAGGATATACTAGAGACCTATCTAGCTTAAACATGAAGAAAGACCCAGTAACATTTCATCCCAAAGTGAAATAATCTGTCGAAGGAGATAATAGTTTATATGACCTTGGACATGTTCAAAAAGTGTCTGAGTCACCATTTCTTTGAGATTTTATGAAAATGACTTGAGAACCCCCTTAAGAACATGGTGGGAAAAATGCATCCTAGCTTCATAGTCAATTTATTGATCAACCTAATCATGGATACTTATGAAGTGGTCATCGTATACTAATTTTAAATACTTAATGCAGATTAATTCATTTAATTTCACAACTGTTCTATGAGGTAATACGAATGAAGAAGGTTAGGTATAGAAATATTAAGCAGCTCACCCAAGTTCACCCAGTTGGTGAGTGGGTAGACAAAGAATTGAAGCTCAGGCAATCTGAACCCACTAGGTACAACACAAATGTCTCAATGTTAGAAGTGGCTCAGGATTTTCAAGCACAACAGCACATTCTTTAGAACAGTATTATGTCAGCAAACAATGCCACAGAAACTAGATAGTAAGAATGAGAACAAGGACTAAGAATAACTTGCCTGTGCACCACAATTACACTGTATACAAAACACACACTGATACACAGAAAATGAAGTAGAAGGGATTGTCAGAGTGAAGGGGATAGAGCTGACATTTTTTCTGTTTTCTTTTCCAAATTTTCCCCAGTATGGCAATACTACATTTATTCAGAAAATATAGACGCAATTTACAAACAGATGAGACCGCTTGCCCCAAAAAGAGCTGGAAGGATACTGGGATTTGAAGAACTTTCCCAACGTGAAAATTCTATGATTTTATTAGAGTGGGCTTTTTTATGGCCAAACTGGGTATCCAACATGAGTATCTGGATGAAGACAAACCCATCACAAATGAAATGCAAAATCTCTAGTGAAAACTTTTATTTTGATTGAACAGTCAATAATCCAAACTAAACACCAGTCAATTAAGACAAATATGTTTTTGAGGCCTCACAACTCTATATTATTAGTCACACATCCCTGACAAAGTTTCTAAACTTCCATAAATATGTTTTTAACGATCAGATGATATTTATCTAATGCACGCTATCTCTCACATTAAGTTGAAATTAAATGCACCGTTTACTATGTCATACGCCTTCATGGCGTCAACAATCCACTCTTATCTTCTCTTTCGAGTGCGGGTAACAATTTGCAATGCAGCTGTGTAACATCTGGTAGCCGGGAAATGCTGGAGAGGTTTCAATCTCAGAGTTTGATGGTCCTGACATAGAACAGTAAGCCATTTCTCATCAACTTTTCCTGGATGCCAAATGCATCTAAGGAAAACTTGTTCAGGAGCTAGCCATGAACCTGCCATTTCCCCTACTTCTGAGTGAGGAATATTTCTAAAACAGGCCAACGTACCTCCCTGCAGAAGGAAACAATGCTACTGCAATAGCTGATCTAGGATGAAGCAACTGTTCCTTAAGAGGGTTCATTCAATTATGGTGCGAGGTATAATACTGCTTTTCCTTGATGTGGAGATAGTGCTAATTACGAGGCATGCTCCTAGTTTAATAAGAGATGCTGGGGAACAGAGAAGCACTGCATTATTATACATGTCAATTGGAGGACATATCTGAATTTCAGAAATGTTTAAAAAGTGAGGAGAGTATATGTGGAAATTTTGAAAATATAGTAGCTGACATATGTAAAATTGGCAAAATGTGATTGTTAATTTTTCATTTCTTTTTATTCTCAAAATGAAACTGAGTTAGATATTTTTATATCCTTTTAATGCATCAGGAAACTGAGTGTCCCAGGTTATGGAACTGGTTGACTGCGAGGGACTCTACTTCTCTTCCCAGTCAGTCTTCACCTTAAGGAGGAATTCTCCCTTATAGCACTAGAACCTGTGGGGAGGTGGACAGGCACTGAATTTACACAGACATGCTGAGTTCCTTTCCAAGCTTTGTCCCTGTGAGTTTATTCTAGAGGCTGGAGAGCATGATTACACAGTTACCTTGGTGGCTGACAAAGGTTTTTTTTTTTCCAGTATTAAAAGTTCATGCATTTCCGATTAAAAATAAAAACCCATCAAAATTCTGTTGAATATGTGTCAACAGTTCAGTGCTATATGACTGTTCTGGAAGAACAGAATAATAATAACCATCAAATCTCCAATACTGTCTACATGCCATGTTCTTGGGTTATTAGCATCCTAACAGCTTATATTCACAGCAGATTCTGAAGCTGGTGAATTCTGAATTCTTTTACAGATAAAGAAATTGAGGCACAAAGAATGAAAGTAACTTGCTCAAGACCCAGAATTCAGAAACAGATTTTTCTCTGATTCCAGAAAAATTATTTTCAGATTTAAAACTTTTTAAAATTGCATTTGCAAATTTTCCACAAGAATATTGCAGTTGCTATAATGAAAGGAAAAATGTTCCCATTTTTTAAACTTTTTAAATTGAGGTGACATTGGTTTATAACACTGTAGATGATTCAAGGGTGTAAGATCACACCCATCAGGTATGTCATCACACAACCACCAAGGCACCGAAAGCCCTCCACTGTAGTTCCTCCTGCCTTTCCTTACTTCCCCTCTGGTACTGTCATTTCTACAAACAGATTTCTAGAGTTTGTTATGATTTGGCTTTATATGACCCTTTGTTTTGTTTCTCTGTATTATACATAGAAATGACACCATCTAGTATTTGGTGTTTTTTTTTTCTTCTGACTATTCTGCCATTTCACTTAGCATAATCCTCTTCAGTTCCATCTAAGTTATCTATGCTGTTGAAAATGGCAAGAGTTTATTTTTTTACTAATAGCTGAACAGTATTCCATTTGTACACATATACCATATTTTCTTAATACACTCATTTGTCTTTGGGTATTTATGATTCCACACCTTGGCTACTATAAATAGTGCTGCAATGAACACAGGAGGTTTTTAAGTGAAATTAGCCTGCTTGGGCCTCCCTAGTGGCGCAACGGGTTAAGTCTCAGCCTATGAAGCTATCCCCAGCCAGGGAGATTCCCACATGGCGCAGCAGACCTCTCCTGCCTCTCCCACTGTTCCCCTCAGCAGTGTACTCAGTCGATCTGCCTGTTCTGCTCCCCACTCTGTCTCTGGTGAATCCTCTCACCATACTGCACCTCTGGCCTACAACCCAGCTCTTGTATGGATAAATAAATCAATCTTGAAAAAAAAAAAAGAAATTAGCCTGCTTTCAGGAAACAGGGAAAAATTCTATGGGAAAGACTTTTCCTTAAAGGAATCTGAAATCTCGTTCATGAGATAATACTAAAACATATAAAATGATAAGAGAAAAATGCCTATCCAGCAGATACTATTATTCCATTTTTGCAGATAAGCAAAAAGAGCCTGACTATAAAAAAATTTCAATGAGACGGATTCCAAACCTGAGGTTTTTAAACCTTATTCCCATTCTTTCTGTACCTCTACATTGCATCTTTTATCCCATTTTACTTTTTGAGAGGGAGGCCAGGTCCAAATGATATTCAATAACTGTCCCAACATGGAAGGTTTATCAAAATTTGATGATGTGACTGTACCCAGTGATTTATGGCTGAGATTTTGAGGATGGGCTGTGACAGCTGAAAGACTCTGTCTTTTAGATCCTCATATGTCCTCTGTCCCCATCACTTCCTGCCCGGTACTCACTCACCCTGATCATAAATATAGCCTGCCACTTTTATGATTATTGGTGGTTAGATATGATGAATTCTGATACTAGTCAACTGTGGAGGAGATATTAAATACATTAGCTAATTTCCCCTAATGCCTCATCCAATATGAATCAATATTGGTTTAATAATTAACATGTTTAAACATTTTTATGTATATTTCATGATGAGACGATCTATGTTTATTTTATGAAGATAAAATATTTAGCTCCCCGCCACCAATGACAAAGCCATTCCAACTCGGAGCTTTCTCTCTAGCCTGCTCTGGGGCCATCTTTTCACATCCTGGGAGAACTGGCTGGTTCTCACAGACTATAACCTGGTAGAGGATGCTGAGTTCGTAATGAGAAGTTGAAAGCATCTGGAAAGAGGAAAGGCCAAATGCTGAAGTGTGCATTTTGAGTGGAATCTGCTGGATTGTGTTTCCAGCTCCTACCCTGCCCCAGCTCTGCCTTAAACCTACTCTCCTCCTCAGGATAAAAGCATCTACTAAGCATTGGTGGTAAATAAGACTCAACTCCCTTCCTCAAGGAGAGAAAGTATTGTGAGGTGGGCTAGATGAGCATTCAGAGTAGAGGTTTCCCATCAGGGATGATTTGTATATACCTCTCTCCACAGCGGGCATTAGGCACTGTCTGAGATACATCAGGTTGTCACAACTAGGCAGTGTGTCACTAGCCTCTACTGGGTAGTTTAGGTCTGCTGCGTATTATCCAACAATGCACTGGACATCTCTCTACAGCAAAAGATCATCTAGCTCAGAAAGCCAACAGCACCAGCACTGAGAAACACTGGTTTGCAACAGCACCATTCTGCAATGGATAGTTGTAGGAACATGGAAAGTTCACGATCCCCACCTCCCACATTTCTAAACTGGAGCTAATAACCAGAAAGCTAACCAAGTCACAGAGTTTGGCAAGAATCAAGTGAGAGAACAAATATTATAAATCTAGTTTTTGGCATATATAGGCAACCAGAGGATGCTAAGTGAACCTGGAATTATGGAAGGACTGGAAAACTCACCCAAAAGCTGAATGAGGTAGACTCATAGTTCTTGAAGCCACTGTCTTCCAACTTTATTTATTTATTTATTATATTAAACAATTTAATAGTCATTTAAAAATCATTCTCTCTTGTCATTAATAAAATTTATTCAGGTCAATTTTACTGTGTCTTTTCTTTTTTCTTTTTTTTTTTAAATATTTATCTCCCAACTTTATTATATGACTTTGAAGTTTCTTAGTGTATTAGTTTGAGCCAAGACCTCAAGAGAACTTAGGAACTTGTACTCATTCTCTTGGAAGCCTGAGACCACTAATCATACAAGCTGGTCTGCTGAAAAATGAGAAACCACAAGGCGCAGAGATGAGGACATCACATCTGGCCCAGCAGGAGATCATGCATACATGCCTGCCCCAGCCCAAGGCCAGAGAGCCATGGGTGACTAAATTCAGAGGTGTTTTTGTTATAGAGCAAAGACCAACTGCTACAGTTATCTAGAGCTGATTTCTGGAAGGTCAGAAATAGTCCAGAGAAGAGGACAGAATATATAGACAGATCTAAAGGGGAGAGAGGAGAATTCTGAACAGATCCTAAATGAAAGGCAAGTGGCCTTGAATAAATCATTATGGATTTTCTCCTTGAAGGATGAATTGTTTCATTATTTTTTTTCAAAACTATTTTCTTCTTCCTCCTTCCCATGCACTTTATCATCAGTACTGCCTGAAGACCTGATCAAAACCAGAGACCTCGTCCTGGATACCCTGCTTTGGACCTATGCTGTCCAATAGAGAAGGCACTAGCGAAATTTGAATTAATTAAAAGTAAATAAAACTTAAAATCCAATTCTACAGTTACACTGGCCACATTTCAAGTGCTCAGCAGCTGCAGGTCTTGGTTCGTGTACAGAACACTTTCATCATCACAGAGAGCTCTCCTGAGAGGACGGTCAGGGGGCTCTTGTGCAACCACCCGAGGCTGGCCAGGGCCATTATTGATTCGGGCAGACAATTTTGGAGCCTTTGGTATATCTGACAGCCCTTTATAGCTGAATTGGGGGATCAAACTCACAGGCAGACCAGCAGGCAGGGAGGAAGCAACTGAGCCCCATGAATCTCCCTGTTTCTCCCTCGTGTCTCAGCCCAGGTTTCCATATTTATGTGTGTGCACATCCCACGCAGGCTGGATTTTCTGCCAGGGGTCCGCAATCACAGGTGCGCATGCCCCACATTCATACCCCCAAGCAGCAACACATTAACATGTGTGGGCAAGGAAACCTGGGAGGCAAGCAAAGTTGCAGGTAGTGGCTAGAGAGGCTGGCAGCAGGAGGCAAAAAAGAGCCTGAGTACCCCACGTTCCTGACAGAGGCCTCCTTCTGACTCACCTCTGGAGAAAAGTGAGGCCCCGATGACCCAGAGGACAGGTTCACCTGGAGCTGAGAGTCCGGCTTTCAGACCTGCTAGTTGCTCATCACCCCAGAATGAACTGCTTAGGCTTTGCTAAGACCACCTGTCTCCACCGTGGATCTATCCTCTTGAGAATGGACTGAGCTGCTCATGTCATACCTCGGTGTCTTAAAACTGCCTGAGGGGCAACTCTAAGAAGGAAAGAATGGACTTGTGGGCTGGGGTTTCTACCCACAAACACATGAGATCCTTCTTGATGTAGGAAAAAGCTGGAGTGTAAAAAGACAAAAAGGTTTCCGTAGACCAAGAGCTTAGATTTTTAATCTTGCCTTGAACCGTACATTACATCAGAGGCGGTCATGTTTATCACCTCTATCACCCCTATAGTCACTCTAGCTGAATAGTGATTGTATTTTTTTCTACTGTTGTTTTGGCAAATTACAAATTTTGTGACTTAAATAATGCAAAGTCATCAACTTCATTTCTGGAGGTCAGAAGTCAGAAATGGGTCTCACTGGACTAAAATCAAAGAGTCAGCAGAAGTACATTAGCTTCTAGAGACTTGTTACAGGGCAGGATGAGGGGCACCCTGGAACTCCAAACCTGTCTGCTCTAACTGGGTCCTGCCATCCGCTGTAGCAACACAAAACATACTCTAATGTGGAAGACCTTCAATAGAAAATAACTTTAATACAATAGCATGCAATAGAGAGAGAATTAGCATGCCATAAAGAGAAGAAAAAGAATATAGTTCAAAGTTTCCCCATGAAATCTCCAAAGTTAACTATCCCCTTATGGGTAAATGCCCAGAGAAAAGAGGTTGGCCTAAAGCGGGCCACTGAGGCCCAAAAGCCTGCCACAAGTCTAACGCACCTTCTGCACCCATAGGAAAGGGGCAGAAGGGGTCAGATAGATCTGGAAGGAGAGAGCAAAATCAAAACACAAGTCAAGATAAAGGCTGCGACTGCCAGCCTTCCCAAGAGTCTCTCGCCCACATCTCTATTTCTTTCAAGTGTCCATGTCCCCCAAGGCCCTGGTACAAGTCCATGGCCGAGAAGCCAAGTGTGGCTGCTTCACTGTCTCTCTGTTCCCTGTGCCTCCTCCTTCTTGTTCTCTTCTTCTTTCCAGTCTTTTTTAGCTTTCCCTCCCTGGCTACCCTTCCGTAAGGTGGAGCAGGAAACGTGGAACCTCCCCTTTCCCTGCAGATGACTCAATTACACTTTAGGGGAGAATTCATTACCTTTATCTTTCTGGTTTCTAGAAAAACCGTGTATGTGTGAAGGGGGGTTTCCACAGCACAAAACAATTCTCCAGACACCAGCAGGGTGTCCTAACATTCAACTCAATTCTGATGCTATCTACCAGGAGACAGTGTCAGATTCCATAGGTTTGTGACTCAGCCCCACAAAACTGCCTCCCCCAACTCAGACGCCAGTCTTACAGTTCAGGTTCAGGTTATACCTGTGCTTATTGACGGAGGCTAAGAATAGAACATTTGGAAAGGAGGCATCACAGAAACAGACACTGGAGCTACAAGACTGGAACCCAGAGGTGGGGGCAGAAATGATTAACACAGTCATTAAACAAGCAATAGAGAAGGAAAGCATGAGGGGGTGCACAGATGGAGGTGCAGACCAGATAGGGAGACAGAGATTGAGGCCATGGCAGAAGAATCGCTGGTCCTTTCAAAGCTACCTAGTCAAACCAAACATAAAAAAAGATCTTCAGGAGCCAACTCTAGAAATAATTAATTTAACAGCAGTTAATCCCACCGAGGCAAGAACCCCTCCCAAAGAAGATATCACTACAGTTTCTGCGCTGGCAAGATGCCGCTCTCCTGCCCGCCCGAGACTGTGCAGGGGTTTCTCTTCACCGACCTCTCCCTCTGCAAAGCAGCAGAGGCAGCTCTCCTACCAAGACTGCCTGCCTGGGACTGCGCAGGCCTATTTTTTTTTTTTTTTTTTTTAACCAAGCCTGCCCCTTTCAGGGACAGTTCTTTCTGCCTGCTCGTGTCTGTGCAAGCGCCTTTTCCTTTCCTTTCCTTTTTATAACACACCTGCCCTTTTGGACGTAACGAAACTCTGCTTCATGCGGAACCTTGCCGCGTGCTCTGATGAAACTTTTCTCAGAGGTAACCCAAGGACCCAGCTCACTGCATCCAACCTCTGCAAACTGTTATCACTTATGACATATTGAGTATAAATCAGAGTTTCCATGATCCCTTCTCAGGTTCCATTAATTTGTTAGAGCAGCTAAGAGAACTCAGGAAACCTGTTTACTCACTGGACCACCAGTTTACTGCGAAAGGATGTAACTGAGGAACAGCCAGTGAAGAGCGGCTGAGAGCGTGTTGTGGGCAAAGGGCACGACCTCCGATGTCGTCACTCCCCCTGTATCTCTGCACGGTCACCCACCTGGATGCTCTCTGAACCCTGTCCTTTTGTGTTTTTAGAGAGGCTTTCATTACACCGGCATGATTGAATCACCGGTCATTGGGAATTGATTCACCTTTGGCCCTTCTACTCTCCCTGGAAATCAGGGGGTTGGGACTCAAAGTTCCATCTCTCCAGTTAAGATGGGTTCCCTTGGCAACCAGTTCCTAGTCTCAGGTGCTTTTCAAAAGTCATCTCATTAACATAGACCCAGGTGTGGAGGAAAAGGGTTTTCTGTGAGCAATAAAGACACCCATTTTTATGGCTCTGAATGATTTCAGGTACCGAGAGAGAAAGGATGATACCATTGTTCGATCGGTAAAGTTAAGGGTTGGGGAGTTATGAGTCAGGAACTATGGAAGAAGATGAAATATATGAGAAATACTAGAAGACCAAAATGAGAAGTCCATGTGAGTAATTTGAAAGACCAAATAGCTATTTCTTATAAATTATAATATTGCAATAAGACAACCACATTCCTTGATTGGTGGCCCTTTCCACCGTCTTCAATACCCATGAGATCAGATGAGTCCTTTTCTTATCACAGTCTCTCTGGTTCTACTCTGTTCTGTCCCTCTCTTCGACGTTTTAGTTTGACCAACCCAAATAATCCAGGATAATCTCCCTGTTTGAGGTCCAAAGATTAGGAAACATAATTCCCCACTGCCATGCAAAGTAGTTTACTAGTCATATTTGTAATAAAGGATATGTTTTCATTTTACAGATGAAAAATAGGATAGTAAGCAGAAGCTACAAAACTTGTCTGAAGTCCAGTTTCTTGTCAATATAGGATCAGAATTTGTACTAAATTGGGTAACTACTAAATCTGAACTTCTATCATCCAACTTCCTGCCAACAGCAAATCTGTTTAAATAATCAGAAAATATGTTTTCTCTGAGTACTGAGAACTACCTCTTTCTGGTTCCTACCATGTGCCAGGAAGTGGGTCAGGGTCTTGGTAACTGATGGAGGAGACTGAACTTTTAAAAAACAAAAAAAAGGAATCACAAGACTAGAACCTGACTCACACAAGGAGGTGGGGGGAAGGATCATTAACCAGTTGATATCTGGGAATCCATAGGCGCCAGTGCCTAAGGCTGAGGGGAAGGTGAAGATATGGAGATTGAGCCCATTGTGGAATCTCAGGTTCCCTTTCCTAATCCTGGATGGTTATTCAGGACCAACAGCAAACAAACCACTGCTGGAGGGAAGGAGTCCCTCCCAGTGTAGTCTCTGCAGTGGCCTGGGGCAGCTGTCCCTCTGCCCACCTGTGCCTACGCAGGTGTCCTTTTCACCAACCGGGTCCCTCTGCAGGGCAGTGGCCTTCCTGCCTGACCATAACCTGTACCATGCCCGGGTCTTCTCTTCACTGACCTCCCTCAGTCGAGGCAGCTCTCCTCAGGGCTGCCCGCCTGCCTGCAACTATGCAGGCCTCTCTCTTAGCAAACCTGTCCCTTTGGGGCAGCTCTTTTTGCCTGCTTATGTCTATGCAAATGTCCTTTATTCTTCTGCCCTTTTCCCTAATAAACCTGTTCTTTTAAGTATAACTAAAGTCTCTGTCTCATGGAGAAACTCTCCACATGGTGCTGAAAGGGAAGCTCTGGTGAAACTTCTCCCAGAGTGGACCCAAGGACTCCGCTACCAAACCCATAAACTCCAAAAACAACATCATAACCACTACCAGTTAATCTACGCAATATTATTAATAACACATGCTGTTGACTGTTCCTCTGCAATGGGTCATGCGTTTCGTGTCATCCCTGCTTCTTAGAGAAATCTTACCAAGGAGGCCATTTTATCTCCATTCCTAGAGTTGGAGAAGTCAAGAATTAGAAAGTTATATAAATTACCTGAAGCCACTCTGTTATCTATTCACTTAATAATTTTTAAGTTTCCAGTATATGTCAGGCACTGTTCCAGGGCTGGGAATACAACACGGTAAGAATGTGCTTTCATTCTCACAGAAAAAGACAGCTCATGATGAAAGCAATCAATAAAGGAATTGACCATGGGAAAGGTAATGAGTATCATGGAAAAAAAATATAAGAGTGTTTAAAGAGAGACTATGCAGCAAGTGTGGGTGGAATGTGATAGTTTTATATAAAATGGCTAGCAAAGATCTCCCCAAAAGTTAGCACTGAGTCAAAAGATTGAGAGAGAGACTGATACATGAAGCCATCTGGGATGAGCGCATTCTAGGTGGAAGAAAAGTCACAAGAAAGAGTAATAAAGAGAGAACGAACTTGGTAGGGTCAAGGAATGGCAGGAAGGCAAATCTGGCTGGAACAGAGGGAGAGAAGAGGGGAATATCTGCTCAGATGGAATCCAGCACGGTCCACATTGCCTGGGTAGTGCAGGTCATCAGAAGGACTTGTTCTGAATAAGAGGCAGAGCATAATTTATCAGAGGAGGGCTTTGTACAGAGACATGACATACAGAGTTCATATTTTATAATAATTACTCAGGCCCTGGTAGGAGAGACTGAGGGAACAGGGAAGGATCAGGAGACCAGCAAAGAGGCTTTGCGTTTTTCCTGGACAGGTGACATAAGTATGAGCTGTGAGAATTGTTCACCTCCTGGGAATATTTTAAAAGAGATTCAGGAAGATTTGCTGACGAACTGCATGGCAGGTGTGAGAAAGAAAAGAGTTTAGCTTAAGTCCAGTGTTCTGTTCTGAAGAACTAGAAAAACAGAGCTACTGTGTCCTGCAAATGGGTATGTTCAGATGGGCCTGGAGTCCAAGGAATTTTTAACCATGTGGGATACTGCTTTGTTATTGCTAAAATTATGCAGAGTAAAAATTCAGAGAAGGCAGAATGATTTCCAGATTGTTAGGCCAGTGACGTTGAACAGAAGTTGGCCTGGTAGGTGGGGAAAGTGGATATGGCATCTAGCGGCAAAGGGGTAGATCAATATATGAGAAAGTAATCGACGTAACCAGAAGGAAAGTAAAGTATATGGGCACGATCCCTAGTAGCTTGCCGGTCATGTGGGATATGTGGACATTTTCATCCATTTTCTAATGAAATGGAGAGCTAAGTATGAGCAGAGAGCAAGATATGCAGGAGGGGCATTGGGGATGTGAGGAAACATGTGATCATCAAAATGAATGATTAAGGTAATGTGCTAGAATTTAAATCCAGGTCCAGCATCAGCAAAGTTCTCTTGCACTATACAGATTAACAATTATCCTTTGAGGTAATGACATCTCATTTCATTTCGAATAATGAACAAAATGGAATGCTTAGCAGCTCATTTGGTGGGTTAGATTAAAAACAGAATACAAACTATATCTTCATATAACTAATACAAATACACACCTTTAAGAATGATTCACAACGCCCCCCGTATGAAAAGAAAGCACCATGGAAGACAGTTCTGCAGGTGGCAGGGAGGCTCTGTATCATTTCGAACATCTGGGGGTTGGGGGGGATGTAAAATTTATCTTATATAGAATTCCTTGGGGTTTCTCCTTTTTGTCCTAATGCCGCTACCCGATCCCTGTGTACTCATCCCTTTTGCCTTTAGTTTTCTTTTATTCTCAGGTCAAGTTCAAGGAACAGATGTAAGATTCACTTTGATCTGCCCCTGTGATTCAGTGACACATGGTAGGATATCTCTGCTGAGGGCTTTTGAAAAAGGGCTGAACTTTCCTGGAAAAGATGAGCTCCGGAGAGAACATCTGCTTTTACTTTTTTTATTTCTTGCTCAGGGTTTTATCCCTTCATTTACTTCCCTTTCTTCATCTTGTGAAATATGATTCATAGCTAAATATGTCACTTAATGGAAATTTCGGGTTACAAGCAATTTTCATGGTTTCAAGTCTTAGCAGCTTTCTCTGGGTTGAAAGAGACCTTGCAGATTGCCCCGCCCAGTCTCACTTTGCTCAAATGAAGAGACTGAGATCCAGAGAAAGGAAGTGACAGCAGATGTAGGAGCTGAAATAATGGCTTTTTCAATATCAGCAAGGGTCGATGGGAGGTTCCAGAAGGTTGCATAGTCTTCAAACATTCAAGTGGGCCACAGAAAGTGAAATGGGGTTTACAGTTTTCCAGTCAAGCTCTTTAGTCCAAAAATGATATTGGAAAACAGCATTAGGAAAAACATTTCCCCTCCTTTTTTGATGTTGGATGTTTAAGTCTTCTTAAAGGTTGTATTCTAAAAGGGTCGAGTTCATGGCATGCCAGTGAATCTGGGACAGACTACAGGGCTATTAAAATCAGCCATGTGACTTCAACTCCCTCCACCACACAGACAGCACTGAACCCCAAAGGAAACTGTGATTAAAGACAATGTGGGGGAGAAGAGAAGGTGGTCTCCAACCATTCCAACACATGATGGCGTTCTCAGGGGGAGCCCCTGGAATCACTGTCTCCCTGTCCTACCTACAAACTAAACTGCATCTCCATTTACTCCCTCCCTTCTCTCCTTCTGCAGGTCTTGTATTACTTAAGGCTTTCCTTTTGCTCCCCATCTTTGAGCCTATCTCTTTCTCTCTCCTCTAAGACTTTCCTCCGTCAGTTGGGCTCTTCCTCTCCAAAGGACCATTCCTCTTCTAACTCTCCTCCACTACTGTTTTCTATTTAATAATCATCTCTCCCACAACAGCTCCACCCAGAAGCCAGCTTCTCCTTTCACTTCATCTTTCTCCAGTCCCTCAAAGATGAGTACTTTGAAGGGGTTTCCCCTGGACTGTTCCCATGTATTTGACTCCTGTTAATTCTCCAGCACAATAAAATCAGATCTCCCCCAAAAGTTCACTCATTCTTCTGCCAAGGGCACCAAAAAAATCCTTGTGGCAAGCCCAATGGGCATTGTATCTTTCTTTGTTATCTGATGTCTGTGCCATTTGGTATTGCGTACTTTTCCATGAAAGAATTTCTTCCTAGGATTCTTCTTTTTTTCTTAACATTTTTTGTTATTTATATATTTTACATTATTGTGTATACCTCTTGGGTAACCCACCACCGATTCACCCGTGACCCATCACCATAGTCTGTCGTGCTCTTTTCTAACCTGTTTTGAGCCCTTACCCTCTCTCTCCCTCACCAAATGTCTCTCTCTCTCATTTGGTTCCCCTATCTTCCTGTTATAAGTGAGACCATTTGATATTTTTCTCTTTCTTTCTGGCTTATCCCTTTTCAAAATGAAGGATAGGCTGGAAATGTAAGGTATTTCAAGTCTCATCTTAAATAAAATAATATCTTCTGACCACACTCTGGCTTGTCATCCTCAAGCCTAAATTGAGATGGAACCCGGCATTGCTGGGCTGGACCAAGGTTAAATAGAGTGGAGTTCTCATTTTCCTCCACTGAGCATGAAACTAATCTTAGTTCCACCGGTAATAGCATTAGCATTTTTGTTTCTGTCAAAACTCATTGCTTACTCACGCCACACTTAAATAGGAACACAACCTCAAAATTGAGCCTATTTTTCTTCTAAACCATATCTTTTTCATCCTGTATTCATGGAGGTAGGGTTTGGGAGTCAAGTGAACACTTGATGTCTGTCCATATTCAATTTCATCTTTTTTAGAGTTGACCCAGTGTTCTCAGTTGACAAGAAGTTGTTGAATCCTGATTACTATTCAGAGTATTGACTGTGTCTTTGAACTTCATGCCACGGAAAGTTTCAATCAATAAACCCTCCATGTACTCCTGCTGTTAGTTAAGGTGTTGCAAATGGAGATTAAGAATGAAGTTTATATATAACTTAATTATAAACCTGGGTTATTTTTTACAACATTTTTTCTTTCGAAAAAAGCACTGCAGAGTATAAAGATAAAGCACTGTGAAGTATATACCACAACAAGCACACAGTCAATACTTAATACATACCCAGCACCTCTCTGGTCAATAAAACCAAGGGACCAGTCTGTCAAACCTGATTATGAAAAAAAAATTAAAAATACATAGAAAAAAATAAGAGGAAGTGCTGTACAGTTTGATGAGAGGAGGTTGTAGAGATAGGTTAAATTCTCAGTGAATGGCCAAACTGGAAGTTATAGTAGCATTCAAAGTGAGACTAGTGGGGCCTCCCTGGTGGCCTAGGCGTTAAGTCTCAGCCCTATCACTGCTATGGCATGAGTTAAATCCCCGGTCAGGGAGCTGATCCACACGGCACATCAGACCTCTTCTGTCTTGCCCGCTGTTGCCCTCAGCAATGTATTTCAGTGCATCTGCCTGTTCTGCTCCCCACTCTGTCTCTGGTGAATCCTGTCACCCCTGCACACCTCTGGCCTATACCCCAGTTCTTGTATGCATAAATAAATCTTTAAAAACAAACAAAACGAGACTAGCCATTCTAAAACTTTGAAAGTACATAAAGCACTTTCCCTGGAGTATCTCTATTCTGACAGCTAATGCTGATGATCTTTTGAGAGTATTTCAATGAGCATGATGCAGTAACAGACAAAAATAAAGCATCTCCTCAACACACATATGCATGAGAATATTAACTAGCTCCCACTGAGCATCCACTGAGGTACAGGGAATATGCTAAGTTTCATTTAAGTCTCCCAACAATTCATTGAGGCTGATCTGGTCAGGCTCACTCATAAAACTAAAAACTAAATCCTATAGATACATACACACACACATACACACATGCATACACACATCAATATGCATATGTATATATGGATGTGTGTGTTTTTGTGTGTAACACATAACTTGTTCTAAGTCACACACACAGTCAAAAATAGACAAAACTTGAACCAGGTACTTTGCCGAGGGGAAAGTTATACGTTTCCAGGGATATGTTCCTGGAAGCCCCACAAATATTCCATTTCTTCATCATGTACTTATAGAGGGCCTACTATGTGTCCAGCAGTCTGCTACTTAGTAACGTTACAATGGTGCGCAAGAGAGAACAGGAGTCGACCAGCTACCATGGCAGAGATGATAGACTTCAAGCCTAGACACCATTATGTTGGTGCTGACGTCGTCAGGAGACGCCTCATCTCCTCATGACTCAGTTTCTTCACCTGCAAAATGTTCCAGGGAAGTGACGCAGGGCGGGCAGCCACCAAGGTCCCCTTCAAGCATGTCGGCTTGAGTCGGCTTCCTGAAACATTCAACATCCCACTTCCATGTTGAAGGCTGATCTCAAGGTTGCCATTTGGGGGAAGGAGTGAAGAGTCTCCCTGCTGGGAAAGTTTGTTTGCATAAGAGTTCTGTGCTCTCCCCAGCGGGTCTTCAATCTTCCAGCATTTATCCTATCAGTTCTGTCTCTAGTGAGCCCTTATCCCAAGATGTTTGTCTATTCAATTAAGAGTTTTGCAGAAGGGGAGAGTCATTTGAAGACTGTAAATAACCTGGTAGTCTCGAGCTGCTCCTGATCCAGGCCCCACTGCCTCACGTGCACTCGGCCCGCCTCGCCCCCCCAGGGCCCCCAGCTCTCAGCGGCAGGCAGCCCCAGGATCAGACCCGCACAGACCTGCCCTCTCCGCTCTCTGGGGCCAACCTGACCCAGGGCGGAGTGGATGAGAGTCCTCAATTAACCCTCCCGAGTCCCAAAGGAAACTCAGCTCTTTCTCGTTCTCCTGTCACCGCTGCCTCGGTGCTAGCTGCACATCCAGAGTAGGGCTTGATAACTCAGCTTTGAAAACTGTGTCCTTTGATTCTATTCGGGTCCCTGACTTCCCTGACGCTTACCCAGTGAGTGAGGAAAATAACACACTTCTGGAAACCTTATCAGTATGAACATGATATTGTATGTGTCATCCCACCGACGTGTTAGTTGAGAATTACTGTTGTGCCTACACTCCAGTCCAAAAGACTGAGGCCAAGAAAGATCACATAAATTGTCTAACGTTTTATAACCTCTTAGCAATGGAGCTAGAATGTTGAAGCTGAAACTGTCTTACAGCAAAGCCTCGGATACTCATTCATTCATTCATAATTAGCTTCTTGAGTAACTGCTATGTGATGTCCAGTGCCAGGTTAATGCGAGAGCATATCCCAATAGTTAAAGACTCCCACACCCTCCTAAAGCACTCAACCCGGGAGGCAGTGGCATTCCATACTCTCAGGACACTAGAGACATCACTGCAAGCCCCTTCTCCCCACTCCACTTGGTGATGGTGGTTCTACTCCCAGACCCCTGCCACCTTTGTCTCTCTCTTGCCCTGTGCATTCTTCTGGCTCTCAGAAAATCACCACAGGCTCCCCCAGCATGCTAATGTGCCCTTGCTAAGGTGCATTGCAGAGACCTAACACAGACCTGCTCATTTCTGGTTGTAGTGCACAAAACGACTTTGGCTGCTCTGGCTCATCTCCTCTTACACTTCCTCTCTTGGTCTTCCTCATTTTTGGGGATGTCTCCGGGTCCTGTCTCAATCTCCACTTGCTTCCAGGTTGTTTCCTACCTTCCCATTCGCATCTGCTTCACAAAGCTTATCAAACTCCAAAGCAATCACACACAGTGGTGAAAGGCAGGGAGGTGTGTTCGCCATTTCTCCATGTCGTTGCTCAAGGACACACTGCACTAAGACTGCTCCTCGACACCTGTTTTCCTGCATCCCACCTGGATTGAGCATCCTCTAAATATCCCATGCTCCTCAAAGACCTTCTCTGCTCACACACGATAGTACACCCCAGCTTCATGAGCGATAACATGAAAGGTTCATTTCTAATATGTAGAATGGGAATTACATAGGGCCAGAAATCAGGAGACTTTTTCAAGTTCCAATTCTAGAAATTATCAGCTATGAGCTATTAATCATGGACCACATACTCTCTGGGAGGTCTTTCTGGGGACACTCCTTATCCAGCAAAAGGGAATACCAGAAGTGATGATGGCTTTATTATTTGTCACATGATTAGGTTGAAATACATTTCCCAGAATTCCCTTTCTTGCATGTTTCTGGTTAGGCTATTCCATAGGGGAGACAGGGGAGACCCTTGGGATATTCTAAGGGTGGCAGCTGTCGTTTTGTTAACTTCTTGCAGAGTTGCTGACTTAACTCTTTGGTTTGAAACCAGTTAGCCTGCAGTTGTTCTACTATCTAGAGTCCTCCTTCAGTTCCCACCACTTCTAGGTCAGGCACTTATGTTTAGATCTGTGAAGAAGTATACCTAAGGCTCCTTCAGGTTACTGTCTCACCAAGGTCAAAGGTAGTAAAATCTAACATGGGTTTCAATCCATCCTCATTGAATTTCAGTTTAGGCTTGTAGGTTGAACTTACCCTTGGCAATTTATATCTTTACCCTCACAATTTATATCCATCTACTTTTCCAAACTAATTTCGAGCCCTTTGGGCTTTGAGTTTCTTAATCAGATGCAAAGATAGCAGCCTTATAGAGACACTTAGCCCACTCTGATAGTTGCACAAGATCTAATATCTTTAATAGGCTTTTGTATCTATATGTATGCAGGTGTGTGTGTGTGTGTGTGTGTGTGTGTGTGTGTGTATTTTTAGTTGTTCGGTTCTCTAGTTGAAACTTGGGACATCTCTTCCTAGTAAAAAAAAAAGTTCAAAAATTTCAGGGGCATAGGAAAATAGCCATTTATTTAGCTTATGGATTTGCGAGTGAGTTGAGATATTCTTTATGTAGAACATCACCACAGTCACCTGGAGTGACTTTACTTGGCTGGTGTTTGTTCTGGAGCTCAGTGTGAAGGGACAGCAGCTCCCTGGGGGAACCCCATTCTTGGAGAGACAGACTCAAGGAGACTGCCCCCACTGAGCAAGCACATTTCAAGACTGCATCTCCTATATCATGTACAGACTGTATCATGTACAAATATCCCAAGTAAAATCACATGGCCAAGCTCAAATTGAAGAGGAACAAAAGCACATGAGAACGTGTATGGTTACAGAGTGAAGGACTAAGGCTCTACTTAAAATATAGTGGCTCAGATGGTGTCTAGAAACCTGCTTATGCCATTTACAAGCTTTGCTATAACTAGATAAGGCTATGAATGAACAGAAGGGTCTCTCTTCCAGGTCTGATTCTGCAACCTGGTAGCTATGGGTCATGGGTGACGTCAATTCATAATTCCCCACCTGAAAAAAGGAGGTATTAATATTCCTGAAGTAAGATCAGCTGGATTAGGTCCTTTTTTAATGATTCCATGATTTAGGGGAAAAATATGGAATCCACTGTCATCAAATATTGGAAACAAAGTTGGGTTTGTGCTTTGTCTTTTTATTCAGTCATTTAAAAATTCTTTCACTTCTAACTACATTTCTTTAGCACAGTTTTAATTATAAGTAAAGATGACAGACTGCCTTCAAATCCTCACACCCAATTCCAGATTCAATCCTCCTTGTGATGGAAATCATTAAAACTTTGCTCTATCCTTCCACATCTTTTCATGACTATTATATATAACACATACATGATCATAGTCAAAGTTTTGCTTTTTCTTTGCTATATCTTGGTCTTTTCATTTTAGTCTATGTATACATTTTTCATCCTTTTAAAATGTCATATTCCCAAGTGCGAATATACCAGAATATATTTAACATTTGCTCCTTTAATGATGACTGCAATTCATCCAGATATGGCTTAGTAACACAAATGTGAAGAGGATACCTTTGTACCTACCTTTGCCTGCTTTTGTGCATTGTAAGAGTATTTTGGATAGGCTATTTAAATGATTCTTAGTATACCTAAGAAATAACTAGGTTGAAGGACAGTCACATTTCTGAAATGTTTATAAATTACCACTCTACTGCCCTCCACATGAAGTCAGATCCAATCTACAAACTCACCAACATCATACAGAAGTGCCATTTCTCCCACCCTTTACCAAAGTAGAATAGGATTAATTTTTAAGACATTTTTGCTAACTTAATGTGTTGCATGGTGGTCCCAAAGACTAGCATGATGAATGGATATCAGTAGGTAAAGAACTAATAGGAATCACTTCAATGTACTAAAGAATACAAACTTAATGGCACAAAAATGGCTAGACTAACTTCAAGTGTAAGGCAGCACATCTGCTATACAGGCCACTAAGTTTGGGGTAATTTGTGATAGTGGCAATAGGAAACGAATTCAGTCATCCTCACTGTTTCTGTGTTGGGTCGGAGTCAGTGATTATCTCTTTAGGGTTTATTTCTAATGAGATATGGGTTACTCTTTTGCCTACCACAGCTGTAAGGAACTGACAGCAACCACAGAGCGTGTATCAATATTTTCTATAAGGATTACAAGAAGGTCAATTTATATAATTTTTGCAAGTATCATTTTCCTAGTAGTTACATCATATTGCATATATGAAATCATCTTGTCTGTAATATCCGTTACAAATATTTCCCCAAGTCCTTTAAATTGTAAAGATAGAAAGACAGACAGAGGTTTTAGCTGAAGCAGTTCTCAGAAGTGGGTTTATGATTTCATGTATTTTATATTAAAATAAGCAAAGGCCAAGAATCAATGTCCTAGGTATCACCTTAAAAAGTCAGGAAAAAGAGAGTAATGTAAGCCCAATATATAACGAAGAAAAGAAATATTAAAGACCAGAAGACAATGAAATACAAAAATAGAGACAACAAAACCAAAAGTTGGTTCTTTAAAATATCAGCAAAACTGATCAACCCTTAGCTAGATTGATTAATAGACAAAATAGACAGCAGCACAAAATATCAATATTGAGAATGAAGGAGTTACCACTGCAGATACTAATTAATACTTAATACCTACAAATTTAATCACTTAGAATGGAAAATAAATTTTAAATAATACCACTAACTCCAACTACAATATACAAAACATAAATATCAATCACCTATTATCAAGGTTAAATATTTTATATAAGGCCTTTTCACAAAAAAAAAAAACCCATATGGCTAGAAGTCTTTCTAGAATTCCACCAAATATTTAATTTATTACCAATTAAATATTAAATATTTAATTTAATACCAACATTATACAATCTTTCAAATAAGATAGAAGGGAACACATCCCAGTGCATGCTGAGATTATTATAACCCTTAGACTAAAACTCACAGACCTCTTATATAATAAAAAAAATTCAGACCAGTTTCCTTCATGAGCATAGACACAAAAATCCTTAGCAAAATATTAGTAAATCAAATACAATATCAAAAGGAATAATCTATCATGATCATTAAGGGCTTATCCTAAGAATGCAAGGTTGGATTTTACATTCACTGAATTGTTCACTTTGTAATGGTTAATTTTATGGTGTGTGTATTTCATTACCAAAAAAAGATCAAGGCATGTAATTCATTATATTAACAAAAAAAAGGGAAACACCTGCAAACATTTCACTAGAGGCAGAATTTTCTTTCTTTTTTTTTCCAAAATCCAGCATTAGCTATGACAAATATCTCAGCAAATGATGAATACAAAGAATTTCTTTAATCTAATAAAGAACATGTATAAAGCTTACAGATAATATTATTCTTAATGCTGTCATATTGATAGTGATACCATCTGACACAGATCAGACAGAAGGCAAGGATTCATTCACATTCTCACCACTTCTATTCAACATACTACTAGAAATTCAAACATTTGCAAAAAAATGAAAAGATATAAAAGGCATAAAAGTCAAAAAGGAAAAGATAAAGTTTTCTATTTGAAAATGGCATGATTATTTACAAAAGTAATAGAAAAGAACCTAAATAGCTACTACAAAGGTAATATGTAAACTTAGCAAGATTGCAAGATATAAGGGTGGTGGGTATGGTATGGTAACACACACCTGTGATCCTATATTATTGAATTATTTACAGATTTATAAACCAGTGTTACCTTTAAAAAAAGGAAGAAAATCAACTGTATTTTTATACACACAACTATATAACTTGAAAATAAAAATTAATTCCCCTTATAATCACATAGAAATTAAGTAATTTTTAAATGTATTTAAAATACTAATGTAATTTTTTTTATTTTTCCAATACATGTGCAGAATTTCTATCATGAAAAGGAAAAAAAGTCAATGAGATAAAAATATAGAAAACCCAAATTATTACACGCTGTGTCACCAACATTGGAAAGGACAAATATACTAATGATTCGGAGCATTCAAAAATAGACCCACATATATACGGTCATCTACTTTTTAACAAAGGCACCAGAGCCATCAAATGTTAAAAGAAAAGTATTTTCCACAAGTGATGTCTAAGTAATTGGATTTTCATATAGAGAAAAATAGTTGAACTTCAATCCTTACCCAATGTATTTGTTATCATTCATAGACCTAAACAGGAAAGTTAAAACAATAAAACATGTTAGAAGAAAATAAAAGAGATTATCTTCATGATCAGGGATAAGTAAAAATTCCTTAAATAGGTCATAGAAAGCACAACCACAAGCGAGAAAATGAGATAAAACTTCAAAATTCAAAATTTCTGCTCTGCAACATCATTATGAAAGTATGCAAAGAAGCCACAGACTATGAGAAAATATTCATAGATACTCAAAAAAGGTCATTATCCAGGGTATATAAATAACTCCTGCAATTCAGAAATAAAAGGTAGGTATACAAAGAAAATAAAGAACAAATAAAACAAAAACAAAGAATTGCTTATATTCTGACAACAGAACAGTGGCTGTCAGAGGGAAGTGGGGGCAGGTGGTAGAAGATGATGACTGGACATTTGAGGGTGGGTGTGTGATACATATAGTTGCTGGGGTGAGAAACTGTCCCCTGAAACATGTACTATGTTGTAAACCAATGTTACCAAAGAAAAATTAAAAAAAGAATAAAATAGTCTAAATATTTCAAATAAATATTTTTTGAAAGAAAAATAAAGTAAGCAACATATCTGCATACCCTTCACAAAAGATAGATAGATAGATAGATAAATGGCCAATGAGCAAATGATAGAGTGTTCAACATCATTAGTCATCAAGGAAACACAAACTAAAAGTACACTGAGATATAACTACACACCCACTGAAATGACTAAAATTAAATACACTGGTAGCATGAGATGTTAATGAGGATGCAAACAACCAAGTTCTCCTACATTTTTGGTGGGAATAGACAATGACACAACTATTACTGGGAAAAGCTAGGGTAGAATGTGATAAAGATAAGTACATACCTAACCTGTGATCTAGCAAATCGAATACTAAAATAATATGTCCGCACAAAGACTTACACATGCATGTCACAGCAACATTATTCTTAAGAGCCAAAAATATAGGAACCCAGGCAACACCACACTCCCACCCACATGCCCATCAAATGACCAATGGATAAACAAAATGAGACTACCCATATGGTGGAATATTATACAGCCATTAAAATAAATGAACTACTGATATCTCAAAGCATTAGAGTAGGTAAAAGAAACTTTTTTTTAAACTGTAGATTGTATGAGTGAGTTTATATGAAATTTTAGAACAGGGAAATATAATTTGTCATGGAAAAGAATCAGAAGAATGGTTGCCTCTGAGAAGAAAGTTCAGTGATTGGGAATGATTATGAGACTTCCTGGATTAATAGGAATGTTCTTTGTATCTTGAGAGGGGTTTGAATACACCTATGGATGCCTTGGGCAAATTTCATTACATACCTAAAGATTTGTGCACTGCATTGTATGTAAACTTTAAAACAACAGGTAAAAACTATAAACATTGGATGTTATTTATGATGTGAATGCTAAAGATTTTAGATTGCATAGATGTTTGCTGTTTCCTTTGAACAGCAAAATGAAAAAAAAAGTCAATGAATAGTTGGATAAATATAATATACAACAAGTGCAGTAACATGTTAATGGTACTTTGGAAATAGTTGGTCAGGTCTTCAATAGGTTAGACACAGAGTTGCCATATGACCCAGCAATTCCACACTAGATATACACCTGAGAGAAATGAAAATACATGTTCACTGTATACAGATGTTTACAGAAGCATTAAATGCAGTCAAACAATAGCCAAAAAGCAGAAATAACCAACATGGCCATCAACTAATGAATGGATAAATGGACTGTATTATACTCATACAATGGAATATTATTCAGTAGTAAAAAGCAATGAAGTACTGATATATGTTGCAATGTGGATGAACCTTGAAGACATTATGTTAAAGAATGTCTTATTTCATTATGTGCAAGAAGCTGGCTATAGATAGTCACATATTATATGACTCTGTTTATATAAAATGACCATAATAGCCAACTCTATAGAAACAGAAAGTAGATTATTGTTTTTTTAGGGCTGAGGGATGGTGGAAAGGACATGGGAGGTGATCGTGGGAAGGGGAATGGCTGATAACAGTTATGGCATTTTCTGGGAAAGAGTGATAAAAATATTCTAAAATCAATTCTGGTAATGATTGCACAACTCTGTGAATATACTAAAAACATTGAATTGTATACTTTAAATTGGTAAATTATATGGTATGTGAATCATATCTCAGTAAAGCTATCATAAAATGTGTCAGTGATGAAATCTAGATGGTGGGTATAACAGGTGTTACCGTAAAGTTATTGCAACCCTGTTGTATATTTGAAAACTTTTAAAATACAACAATAAAGATGATGTTGGTGACAGAACTGACATCTGAACATTACTAAGTCTTTCCAGTTGGGAAAAAACCACCTGCTAATTAAGCCAGTTGTCAGCATTCTTGATAAATCTGATCTCAGGGCACCTCTGATGGGTGTGTATCATGATCTACAATCCCATCACTGCACAGATGTCAGGAAGATCTTCCTTTTGTGCTACTAAAACAAAGATATCCATCACTACTGCATGAAAACTTGTTCTTAACTTCTTGAAACTCAATTCATATTTTACTTCATCCTATGTGATGGCAGTAGCCATGAGACTTTTGAGTCTGCAGTTTTTCAGACTTTACATATTTGATCCTTCCAGTTGTTTTTCCATTTGTATGGTTCTGAGACCCTTCACTATCGGAAGCACCTTTCTCTGAAACTCTTTCCAAACCAGGTATAACAAGAATAGCACAAAGTGTCTCAGGTAAGTTCTGCTTAATAGAGAGGAATTACCCTCCATCATCAAGAGCACTTTACTTCTATTAATACAACCTGTAATAACAGTAGCTCTTCCAGGCAATCATAGCTCACCACCAGTGAACTTAAATTACCAAGTGTGCCATGTATTTTCCATCTCTAGATGAAAAGACCTTAAAAAAAAAATACTCAAGGACTTTCCTAGCAAGTGTTTTCAGAGTGCTACGTGTCTGGATCCTGGTTTAGTGACCACCTACCTTCAAGAGTGCTGCTTTTCTAGCTTTGCGTCATTTTCATGATGAATAAAGCATAGAGAATCGCTCTCAGCTGCTAGTGATATTCATAGACTTCCCAGATTGGAAGAGACCTTAAAAGACCGTCTCAGCCTCCCTCCTGTCACTAAGCATGATGACATCCACACTGATCCTCTTCAAAGAGAGGGCAGCAGCTGTCACCAGCCTACCCAGATCTCTAGGCTGTCCCTCAGCGACCCAGTCTCAGGTTAGCATATTCCTGTTGATTAAGAGTTTTGAGATCCTTGGATGAAAGCGGTGCTGAAATTAGCAGGAAGTAGTGGAAATAATTCGCCTGCACTCAGCGTCTTGTGCTGATAGCATCTGCCAAAAGAGGGGAGTTGCAGGCAGAGACTCTCTGCATGCTAAGGGTGGTGAGGGGGCTTAGAGCTCCCTGCACCAGAGGACAATAATTACTCACTCGCAGCCATCCACTTGGAGGGGATGCTATGAATAGAACGCCACTCGCCATGTGCTGCCCAGAGCCCATGAAGGGAAAGATTTCCCAGGGAGTGTAGGTGAGTGCCGTTCCTGGTAGAGGGTTCCTTCACCCATCATCACCTATCACCTCGGTCAGTCCCAAGACCTCGGACCTCTTATTAGGGACAGACCAGCATCAACGGTACAGGGAGATGTATCTCCCTTTTTTACATCATTTCTGTCAGGTTCAAAGCAAGATAACAAAATCAACCCTTCAGTGATGAGATTCAGAAAGTATAAGAAACTCCAAAGTGCTTAATTGCTGTGGGGGTGTTAATAGATGGCCACACATTTTTTGAGACTCCTCCCTCTAGGACATGAAGTTTCACCACCCCCCTCCCACCTTGAGAGTGAGCTGAGCTTAATGATGTGCTTCTAACACACAAGAGTGGCAAGAAACATATGCCAGCTTTGCAATGGAGCAACTTGGCACCCAGCCCAGGACCAAGCATTTATGGGATACGGCTACAGTAACACTGACATCCCACAGCTGGGCTGGCTTCACAGATGGGCAGCGTGTGCATTCACATGGGGTCCATGCTCAGAAGGGCCACTGCTCGTTTTAGTGTTCTGCTTTTGGTGTATTGCATCAAAATCGTTTGCACTTGCGTTTTATAAGGTAAGTCCAGTGGGAAATGGAGCGTGTGTGTGCACAGAGGAGCTTCGTGCAGTACGCACACCCACACTTCCTTGCTTCCTGATGTGCATACAGTGTTCAGAATCCCCCTGGACATGAGATTTCAGTGACCACAATGCAGAGAAGTTCAGTGAGACTCAAAGCAAGGACAGGCAGGTGTATCGCCCCAATGACTGAGCAAACAGGAACACTGACAGTGCTCAGGGGTCCCCTTCCAAGTCAAACCAGCACTCGCTTGCAGCAGAAAAAGAGCAATGGTGTTCTAGAAAACACACATCATCAAGACACCTTGTCACATCCTTTCTTACGCATGTGCTACCCTGTTGGGGCCGGTCACTTACACGGAAAATGATTATCAGAAGGAAAGTGAAATATAGGGCCACCAATATTCATTCTCCTTTCTGTCCGCTCTCATTCATGACTAAACAAAAGGTAGTATTGGTAGATTGTGTGTGTATCAAGAAGTGAAATTAAAAGTTAAGTTAGTTTTGTGCAATATCTTGTTATTTTGTGTGTGTGTGTGTGTGTGTGTGTGTGTGTGTGTTTGCACTGAAGAACTGGGGTGCAGGTCAGAGATGACTCACGAGAGACAGAATGGAGAATAGAACAGGCAGACTTACAGAGGTGATAGCTCTGAGACTTAACCCCTAGGCCACCAGGGAGGCCCAGTATCTTGCTGTTTTGGTAAGAACGAAGCATATGCATGTGAAAATTTCAAAATAAAAATTGTGTGATTTGGTGATTCTGCATACCTGCTGAGCATTCTGATAAGATACTTATACAGTATAAAGATAAACAAATCATGTACACTTGAAACAGCCTCTGCACAACAGCAATGAATTTCATGCCAGTAACTTAGAACATTATTATTTTCTTTATTTAGAAAGACACTAAGTAAACAGCAAATACAAAGAGATACCACAAAAAGGTGAGAAAAAGACTGTAAAAAAAAAAAAGGAAAAGTACTGTATTTCTGTTACTTTAACATGCTTCTTTTTGAACAAGGAGCTTTGCCTTTTCATTTCACACTGCCCCCAAAATTACAGAGCCAGCCCTATATACATCCTTGATATTCTGTGACTACCCCTTAATATTCTCTTACTTAATCCTAAAGAACAGATAAACTCCAACTCAGGAACATTCAAAATACCTGAGCAGTGCTATTCAAGAGTATCCAGGTCATGAACAGCAGAGAAAGAACAGGAAACTACCACAGACTGGAGGAGATTAAGGCGATCTGGTCCACATAGATCAGATCCTGGACCAGACAAAGGATACTAGTGAATTGCACTCATCTTAGTAGTTCATGTTAATTTCTTAATTTTCAGATAAAATATTAAAGTTAGAGGAAGGTGTTAGATGACAGACATATGGGAACCCTCTGCCTTACATTTGCAATTCTTCTATAAATTTATTTCAAAATACAGAAAAAAAATTTTTCATTAGAGTAGGTCCTACTATGTGTAGAGGGCCACTCAACGTTTGTTCAATTATAGATTCTTTAATGCTCACAACAGCACTACTGTGTGTGTGTGTGTGTGTGTGTGTGTGCGCGCGCATGCGCGCGCGCATATGTTCTCCATTTTACAATAAGGAAACCGAGTTTAGGATGTGCAAACTGACAGGTGAGATCACAAAGATCTCACAAAGTGGCAGGACTAGGATTGAACCCATGTCCAATGAGCACCTTTTTTCTCTAAACATTATTATTCCTGATTACCTCCCAATAAAGTCCAAAATTCTTGTGCTCATCTTGCTTTAGTTTCAGGTTTGTATTATTTTCTACTCTATTGCTCCTCACACATAACTTCCCACCAAATTTAACTTCTTTCTGATCACCAGACACAGCCCATGTTTCCCGTACTATGTGTCCATCATGTTGCTTCCCTGTGTAACTTGCTTGTCCCTCCCCACTGGAAATATCCACAAACCCAAATATTCCCTTGATTTTTATAATCCAGTAGAATTATGCTATCCTAATGCTTCCCTCTCCCTTAAAATCTCCCCTTATCTTTCTTACAGAAGTGATCTCTCTCCCTCTCCTCAAATTCCATGTCACTGTGTGAAATTCAATGATTCATGAACACCACAACAGCACACAATATCACTAAACATTTACTAGTGTCAGATGTTGTCCTAAGTTTGGTGGATGTGTTAATCTCATTGGCTCTTCACACACAGAAGTTCTGAGGTTGTACAATTGTTTTATCTATTTTACAGATGAATAATAGACTTTTAAAATCTAAATCATCCAAGGTCACAGAGCTACCCATGATAATACCATAAAGTTATATAATTTTTGAATAATAAAGTGTTACTTAAAGAAAAGCCAACGACCTCAACCAGTTACCCAGTGATTGGACTTTGTTAAGCATATGAGCCACCTAAGATTCAAAGAGATAAAAATGACTTGTTACAAAATAAGTCACTTACACAAATGGACTAGAACACAATAATCTAAAACACAGGGCTATCTCCAACTTGCCAGGCTTTGCTAATGAATATCCTCAGTATCAGGAGCACTGGCAGAGCAGTGAGACAACTCAAGGGTGAAGAAAACATTCCATAATTCTTGGGAGAATTCATGAAATGTCTCTGCTTTGGAGGATTTATGATCTATGAAAGGAGTCCTCAATCTGTAGTTTCCAGGCCATCAGCATCCGTATCACCTGAAATCTTGTTTGAAATAAAAATTATTGGGTCCCACCCAAGACCAACTAAATTAGGAACTCTGGGCTTGGAGTCTGGAAGGCTTAATGAGCCTTCCAGATCATTATGTTGCTAGCTAGAGTCTGAGAACTGCTATACTCAGGCAAATTCTAAGGCACTGGTAGAGATGTGTGTTACCAACTGCAGCAATCCTGTGAATTTTCTGGGTTCTTGTGGGTGGATTTTTGTTTCATGAGGAACCTGGTTTTCCTTTTGCTTAATACACTCACATGTCCATTAGCCACAGAACCAAGACTAGGCAAGATGACTAATTGCAGCTGAATCAAGATCAGTATCTTGGCTTTATCTACTTCAAATCTATTCTTCTCTCTCTTGGGTGGTCATATGGGTTCTCAGTATAAAAAGTTTAATGCAAAAAGGTTTCAATGATTCCTTTCATGGACAGGAGAGGGTTAGAGATTTCCTTAGGTTCTTGTTAATGCAGCTATGTCATGATTTCATACCCTAACACAGTTGATTGGATTTTGTTATCAAATTCTCACTGGGGTTGTTTGAGATTCCACAAAAAATACCTACTCTATCAATTCTATGAAGAGAAGAACAGATATAAGCAACCTAGTACTTCCATGAAAAAGTCTTAGAAGATGATAACAATAAGAGAGAATTCTGCTTCTGCTTAGGATGTGGGGTTCAATATAGACTATTGCTTCCACAATTAAAACTACAGAAAATAGTATATATTTGAAGACATTAGAGGACTATGGACACAAAAAAGTCTAAAGGAATTAAATTTCAGAGAGAGTTGAGTCCTTCCCACACAAACAGAATAGTGGTTGCTTTCCTTCCTGCGAGCATATGTTGTGTTTAAGCAAGAGAAGATGGAAGGTTATGCCTGCCATAGGCAGATGGTCTTATATGGCACAATAATAAGCTAATACAGCCTTGTATTCTCATATGACCTGGTATGGCTAATTGAAAGATATAAGATTTTTTCCAATCCTTCCAAAAAAACATAACGCTAATTCCCCCTGTCCATTTGTTCTTCCCCTCAGGATTTTTACTAAGAACATGGTGATACTGCAGGAAGTTGAGGGCTGAACTGTAAAGAGAAAACTCTCTTTACCTAATAATTCTCAGAATTCAAAATCCTGCTAGAAAGGGAGATCAGTAATATACATAGGATACATCCTGACTTTAGAAATCAGAGGTGAACTGAAACTAAATAAAGCAGTAACCACGATGTAATCTATCCCAACTCATCATTGAATTTAATGAAAGTGATCAGTCCTTTATTCTAGCTTTTTCATGGAATAAGGGGTTTGTCTCTTTGGGGGAAAATAATATTTACTCCAATCTCTATGACTATTTAAAACATAGTATATGGCACACAATAAAATTTCCAGGTCTGCAAAGAAACAGAAAAGTGCTACTCACAAAGAAAAAGAAAAATAGTCAATAAAGGTAGACCCACAGGTGATTCAGATATTAGAATTACAAGATGATGATTTTTAAAAATTACAATTGTGTAATGAAATAATTTAGATCGAAAAGACAGACAAAAATGAAAATTTTAATGGAGAAAGAGATCCCTAAAAACAGTTCCAAACAGTGGCATCCCTGGTGGTGCAAGGGGTTAAGTCTCAGCTCTATGAAGATATCAGCAGCCACTGCAGCAAGAGTTCAATCCCCAGCCAGGGAGCTTCCCACATGGCGCAGCAGACCTTTCCTGACTGGCCCATTGCTCCCCTCAGCAGTGTATTTCAGTCTGCCTGTTCTGCTTCCCACTATGTCACTGGTGAATCCTCTCATCACCCCCATACCTCTGGCCTACATCCTAGCTCTGGTATGCATAAATAAATCTTTAAAAAAAAGTTCCAAATAAATGCTCCAAAACAAAAGTATCTATCTGAAAGAATTAATTGGATCATCTAAACTTGATATAGCTGAATAAAAGCAGTGAATACAAAACCAAATCAATATAATCAACACAACCTGAATCAGAGAAAAAACAATGAGACACATGTCAGACAACAACAAATGATATAATTGAAGTCCAAGAAGAAAAGAATATAAAAGAAGAAATATTGGAAGAGATAATAATCAAAGATTTTCCAAAACTGATGAAAGAGATCAAATTATCGATTTAAGAATATCTTGGAAAACTCAACTGGGTTGATGATGGCCACAACCAATCTCAAGGTATTAGTTATTAGTACTGGTACTCTAATTTTCCCTTGTCACTTCCATGAATTGACCTAACTTTACCCCCTATTCTGGTGGCTCTCAAACTCTCTCATCACACCTTGCTGTACTGAAGAAGTCCAACATGGGGACTGTCAATGCCTCTATCTCTATTTAGTTCAGACTAATATGTCCACATTGAGCCACCAAGGGAAGTGGTGACTGGCAGTTCTTTGCATTAGCGCCACTTATATAGCAAACACCTGACTCAAAGGCAGTCCCTTAATTAATGGCCAAAGATGTCTGATATTTTGCAAAGTCAAGTTTCCGTCCAGTAGAAATACGCTTAATTAATTAACCAAATCATAGGAAAGAAAATTGAAAGGACTGGCTAATTCAGAAGACAAGAATGAACAAAGCATTTGTTTTAGAGAGCAAAAGACAACATGATAAAGAGACCATGTGAGGCTTAGAGAGAAGGTACCTGTTGCCACTTTGGATTATTCATTCATTTATTCTCTGCTACCTGCAGAACATTCAAATTTATTTGCAAGCCTATAACAAATGCTTCCATAGTATCTCCTGTCTTTGCTACTATGAGTAAATCTGTGGTCCTACCAGAACAGCCCTTGTCTGTCTCTGACTGACTCAATGGTCTCTGCCTTGACCCAATTCTTCCATGTCCATCTCAATGTTCCTATAGCCTGTTTTTGCTACATCATAAGGAAAATGTGCCCTGGGATAGTCTGCACCCCCAACCCCCTGTCCCAAATCCTAATGATTGAAATCTCCCCTATATTAGTTCATTCTACTTTTAACCCACCCATTAATCTCCCAAATCCTTTTTAGATATGCCTGTCAGAAGTTAGTTCAAATCAACAAATATTAAGCTCAAGACCAACACTCTGCATGCCACATGCTACTTGTATTAAGAAGACATAGCAAGAAAGTTTCTTTTGCATTAAGTCTCTGGTTAATCAACAGAGGCAGCTTACAGGACTTTGTTATGATTTAAGGCTTTCTTTAAGCACTATGGTAAGGCATGCTGTGATTGATTATCAATGTCTGCTTGAAGCACGGAATAAAGGAGAGGCAGCTCACTGCATACCTACCTTCCTGGTTGTAAAGGATATAAATATGTATTAAAGGAGTTCTTGTACCAAAGAGTCTCTCAATCTTTTGGGAAAGTCAGACACCTATATAAATAGCTCAATCACAAGACACACACAAACCAAGAGTGAAATATTAAATTCTATGACAACGCTTGAAGTGGGGGAGGAGACAATTTATTTTGACAAGGATTAAGCATTGAAGGGACAATTTTTCTTGACAATAAAGATTGAGAAAGGAAGAGATGGAATTTGTGCTGGGCTTTAAGTGGAATTAAATCTTTTTTGAGCCCAAGTCAAAGTTACAACTGCAAGTGACTTCTGGTCATTCATTTTGTGTCACTTTTTTTCCTCCTTTTCCAAATCCAGCACTCCATTTTGGACTTGTGAGTTTCATGCCTCGTCTTACTAGAGTTAAGGAAGCTAACATGAAGCATGATCGCCAGATTCCTTGTCTAATTATTTTCAGGCAAGATCTCAAGGCTCTCCAGCTCATGGAAGGCATGACCACTGCCAACACATCCTTGAGCACTTCAAGGGCCTGGATCCATGTCCAGCTCCACGGACAGAAGAAGATTTCCATTACTCACAGTGCAACTCATTGTCATATCATCAAGTGTCATTGCTTGCCTTATAATATGACATTTTCCTTTTCACAAGTGACACAAAAGACTTTACAGTAAAGTCATATTTATAAATCTAGTTGTCACTTTTCTACACAGGTTGTCTGTATGGTGAAGTTAAGATGTGGGACTCAAAAAAAATTAGTTTCCTCATTGTGTGAACTGTAACAAGGCATTCTTGAAAATGAGCAACAGAGAAGGAAAGTAGATTCAGGTAACATCCTGTCTCCGCTTTGTCTTGGAACCTTCCCTCAAATCACATTTCCTCCAACTCATCACTTTATCATGTATCTAGTCAGAGGACTGGAGAAGATGATCTCTATGTGCTACCCAGACATCCATTCCTGTATTGTCTATAAAAAGACTAACTCTTTCAGGTGGTGAGGGGGGCACTGAGGATTATAATCAGACACTGGAAAGCTGCTTCCAGTCACCCTCCTTGTGCCTGTCAATCCTATGAGAGGTGCTAAGCAGCTCTTCCTGTTCCATGGCCATGGAGCCTGGGATCTGCAGAGCATGTGTTAGTCTCACTGCTCACAAAGTTGTAGGCAGGAAGGACTAGACATAGAGATAGAACTGGATCTGGATCAACTGGAGGTAACTCTTGAACCAGCCGTTAATCATGGTAAGAGTGTGACGGACCACAGCGCACAGGGAAGGGCAGAGGACAGTGCTGTACTTGAGTATGGAGTTTTGACACAGGAGAAACCTGCCCACTGGTAAAAAAGTGCTGTGATGAATATTCTGAACAGGCCTAGAAAAGGAGGAAGCAGATGGGCAGAGGTTTAGGAAGAGGAGGTAGCTCCCTCCTCATCAGTCAGTTTTAAAACTTCTCCCAAACTCGTAAGATCCAGCCAGTAACCACCTAAGAACTTGGCATATCAGGGCTACTCTTAGCAGTCATCTTCTTCTTTTTTTATTTTTTGTTTTTTTTTTAAAGATTTATTTATTTATGCACACAAGCTGGGGTACAGGCCAGAGGTGTGGGGTGGTGAGAGGGTTCACCAGAGACAGAGTGGGGAGCAGAACAGGCAGATCAACCGAAATACACCACTGAGGGGAGCAGCGGGCGAGGCAGGAGAGGTCTGCCGCACCATGTGGGAATCTCCCTGGCTGGGCGTCAAACTCACGTCGCTGCTGCCGACAGCTCCACAGTTCAGTGCTTAACTGCTGTGCCACCAATAAGGCCCAGTCATCTTCTTTTTGAAAGCACAGAAAAACAGCCACCACCAAAACAAGGCACTTTTTGATGCATTTGAGATTAATTCAGTAGCAGTTTTCTTTTGACTGCTTATAAATGTCCTTAGACTTCAGAGAAGAAAGGTCAGGGTGAGCTGGAGAGATTAGCAAAAACCTCCTGGATGAGGCTGGACTTGAGCTGACCTTAAAGAATGGAGAGAGATTTTAGAAAGGTAGCAAGAAGCTTTAGGAAAGTAGGGGGTAAGGTATGAATATGTGTGTCTTTGTATGGATTTATTTCAACAAAATAAAAACAAGGTAACACATTTTCAGGAAGCAAGAACACTAATAAGGGAATAGAATTGAAGTGCCAGATGACTTGAGGATGAAAAAGATAATACTGACTTTACTGATGGGCAGGAAATATTGGGGGATGTATAGATGAGAGAGGAGAGATTTTGGAGGGACTTCAAGTCAGTGAAGTTTAGAATTGAGTCAGAAACAATTAAGATTTATCAATAGGCAATAGGGAAGAGGAAGTGGGGCCTTATGAAGTGTAGGATCTTAAGAAAAGAATTCTTATGGCTCATGAAAGAGGAACTGGCATTGGCAGGGTTGGCTTGGAGATCACTGCAGAAATCCAGCCAGAGGTACGGAGGACCTACAGCATATGTTTAGATGCTCAAAAATAGCCCTGAACTGAATGGCTGAAGTCTAGGTTGGGGGAATAGCTGTAGGAGTGGAGACAAAATATGTAGTCAGAGAGACAACTCAAATGAATAGATGTCAAGTCTCAGTAACTAATTGAATACACAGTAAATGACTGGGAGAAAGATCTCTCGAGATGTATATGTATGCCTTAAATGACATCCTATATTATTTTATGAGGGAAATAATATATAATTCTACATTGGAATTAGATTTCACTAATTCAGGCAACAGACTTTCAGATGCAGGCTTTTGCTCCAGTCAGTGGCAGGAACTCCAACAAAACTCAATAGAGAGTGGTTTAGGATGGTTCGTACCCAATCTGGCAGGCTCCAACATCTCTGAGTTACTCAAAGAATCCAAATCACGTGAGAGTCTGACCTTTCCCCAGGGCCTCCCTAAGTAAGTGTACACGAATCGTCACATTCAAACCTCATGCCAAACCTGTTGTCTTCACACATGACTCTTCCCACTTAACAGCAAAGAAACAGTTACAGAAAGAAGAGAGATGTAGGCAGGACAACTAACCAGGCTGTCAATGCAATGGAGTTCCAATCTGCCTGTCTCTAAACACATGTTTCCCTCTACTCTTTGCAGAAGCTATGCTTCCACAGCCAGGGATATTTTTATTCTTTGATTCAAAGAATGTTGAAAATAACTCCCTTTCTAAGTGCTCAGGCCCCAAACAATTCTTCAGAAGAAAAAAAAAGTTGATATGACCAGGAAGTTCCCATCAAAATAAGACTCTTCTCTC
The DNA here is from genome assembly GCA_004024925.1 of Scalopus aquaticus. Lineage (NCBI taxonomy): Eukaryota > Metazoa > Chordata > Mammalia > Eulipotyphla > Talpidae > Scalopus > Scalopus aquaticus. The sequence goes on from PVIJ01000468.1 coordinate 264,780, forward strand.
TAGTGTGACTTTAGAAAAACAAAATCTAAAAAGGAGCTATTGCTCTTGCTCTAAGGTTGTTGCTAAGAATGTGCACCTATTTTCTTCCAGGTTTCATATGCCCTGCTTCTTGTCACCTTCCATGAATACATGTTCTGACCTTTGCCTTGAATTGATTCCAGGAGATATGAGTGCTCAGCTCTCAGCTGGATTCAGGGGACTTTGCATTACTACTGCCGAGGGCATCATGTCCAAAGGTGTAGGGAGGAAGCAGGTAAAAGAGCACAAGGAAGTAAGCTGGAGCAAATGACCAATGAATTGACATAATACCAGATCTGAACGAGAAAGCATATGAAAAATTTTCTCAGGGCAAAAGAATGCCTACCTTCCCTCAGGACATGTATGCCTGTTTCAACTTGCCAGTGAACATACCAGACTGGGGGTCAAAAATACAATGGAAAAATCACCAAATGTAGGGTGAAAAGAAGGATATACATACCTTCATTGGTAAGTATATGTGGAGGGGAAGGGGCATGAGAATAAGGCTTGGGAAAGATTAGTATCTCTATTGTACAATATATGTTCATTGAAGAAGTTAAATGTAGATGATACAATATTATGTATAAAATACCCTAAAACTCCACCAAAAAAAACTGAAAACTACTAGAAATAATAAGTAAATACAGTAAGGTCGCAGACTACAAAATGAATATATGAAAATATATTGCATTTCTATATGCAAACATTGAACTAGCAAAAAGAGAAAGGAGGAAAACAGTAACATTCATGATAGCAGCAACAAGTATGAAATACCTAGGAGTAATTTAACTAAGGAAGTGAAGGACCTGTACACTGAAAAGTATAAAACAGTAAAGAAATGAAAAACATTCCATGCTCATGTATCAAAAGAATTAACCCTTTGCACTCGAGGCCTTTTTCACACAGGCGAACCAGCAACTTGAGACTATTTCAGCTATATTAGAGAAGCGTTTTACAGATACTTTGAAATCATTTTATACTCAAACAAACGTATACAAATAATAAAATTTCACCAATTTATTTATTTTTTCATTGAATACAACAAAATGTGTTAAATATTATACTCTGTAATTCATTTTTGTGTGATATTTAGTAAAACAATCCCCAAGATGCAGCCTCAGTTTGTCAGGACACGTATCACAATGCTAAGCTGAGACTAACTAAGCTAAGCTAAGAATTAGCTAAGGACGCAGGCTGAGCCTGGTCCACAAAAGTAATTGCGATAAGAATATCTTATCACACATCGGAAATAAACATTGAGTTCCAAACCGCTTGGGTGCCGTAGCAGAGCCGCTCTAAGCGGATGCATTAAACCCCCTGACACCGTAGCAGCACCACTCGTGTGCAAAGGATTAATATTGTAAAAATGATCACTTGCCTAAAGCAAAACAGATATTAAATGTAATCTCTATTAAGATTCCAATAGCTGACTTCACAAAAACAGAACAAAAAGCCTAAAATTTGAAGATCTGGGATAGCCAAAACAATGCTGAGAAAAAAAATGAAAATGAAAGTATCATGCTCCCTGACATCAAACAGTAACACAAAGCTACAGTAATCAAAACAATATGGCATTGGAATACAAGCCACATGGATCTAAGAGTCCAGAAATAAAACCTCATGTGTATGGACAATTAATTTATGATAAAGGAGCTAAGAGCATACAGTGGGAAAGGATAGTCTTTACAACAAATGGTGCTGGAAAAACTGAACAGCCACATGTCAAAGAATAAGTCCAGATCACTATACTATACCATGTACTAAAATCAACTTAAACTGGATTAATGACTTGAATATTTGAATATAAAACCTGAAACCATAAAATATATAGAAGAAAAGATAAATAAAAAGCTCTTTGATATCAGTGTTCATGATGTTGTGGTGGATTTTTCTTCAACAGCAAGAGAAACAACAGAGAATATAAAGAGGACAACATCAAACTAAAATATGTCTTCAGAGTTACAGAACCCATACTTAAAATGAAAAAGGAGTCTAGTGAATGGGGGAATATATTTGCAAACCATGTATCAGACAAGGTTTATTTTTTTAAGAGTGTAAAAAAAAGTTTATTTAAAGGAAGAATGTAAGGACTCCCAGGTACGCTGTAATTGGGGAGGGCAGGGAAGCCCCAGACAAGGGTATAATATCTAAAATATATAAACAACTTGTAAAAAAAAAACAACAAAAAATACCACCTGATAAAAAATGAGCAGAGAAAATAAATATTGTATCAAAGAAGATAGACAACTGGCCCAACAAATACATAAAAAGACGCTCCCCACATCACTTTTACTAGGAAATGCAAATCAAAACCACACTGTGATACCATCTCACTCCAGTTAGTGACTGTCATCAAAAAGTCTAATTTTGGCTGGGATGTGGAGACAAAGGAACCCTTGTACACAACAGCCACATAAACTGGTGCAGCAATTATGGAAAACAGTATGTAGGTTTCTAAAAAAAAAAATAAAAGTAGAACAACTAAACGACCCAGTAATTCCATTTCGGGGTATTTACCTGAAGAATATGAAAACTCTAAAAAAGACGTATGCATTCCTATGTTCACTGCATCACTATTCACAATATCCAAGTTATGGAAATATCAAAATGCCTAATGATGGATGAATGGATAAAGTGTGTGTACTTTATGGATAAGGTGTGTGTGTGTGTGTGTGTGTGTGTGTGTGTGTGTGTACACACACATTACATACATACAGTGGAATACTACTCAGTCATAAAAAAGATGAAATCTTGCAATTTGTAACAACATGATGGAGCTTGAGGGGGTATGCTAGGTGAAATGAGTCAGAAGAAGAAAGATGAATACTGTAGGATTTCACTCATTTATGGAATATGAGAAAATGAAACAAAAACAAACCTTTAGATTCTGAAAACAGATTATAGTTCACAAAGGGGAAGGAGTCGGGAGGGAAGGGGGTAAGAAGGGTAAATTGGACATTTGGTGATAGGCATAGTGAGAAAATGTAGTCTTGGAACATTACATACAGTAATATAAACTAATGTTACCTCAAAAAAAAAGCAATGCACCTTAAAAAAAGAGAAAGTGCCATGTGAAGACAAAAGTTAAAGAATCAAAGGAATTTCAGAAGCTAGGAGACAGACCAGGAATAGATCTTTCCTGTGCATCATCAGAGAGAGCACGGCCCTGCTGCCATCTTGATTTTGGACTCGTGGTCCTCAGAAATGTTAAAATAATAAATTTCTGTTCTTTAAGCTGAAAAACATGTGTAATGACATATATGTATTTAATGAAGAAAAAAAATAATCCATGCAGTTATGAACATTTACAAAATGTACACTGGAGGCTACTGCAAACAGGAGAGGCAAGAGATGTGAAGATCCGAAGGGAAAGCAGTTGAGTTTCTCCAAGTCCAGTGTGTAAAATAAGGCAGTGTGAACAGAGGGCAGAGTGGTGTGACTCAGGGTTGGAGAAGTAGGTGAGACTCAGTTGAGGAAGAACGTGGTGGACTAGCCTGAGAATTCTGATAATTGACTGAGAACCTGTTTTGTTCACTGATTGTTGGACACCATCAACTGGGTTTTAGTGGAAAAGTGTAATAACCAGATTTGCAGTTTTAAAATATTACCTTGGTCATGAATGAAAAGCTAGAATGCTAAAAGCTCACAAATAAGTAATTGGTAACTTTAAGATCTTTTGAAGTTAACATGTCACGCTGAGGTCAAGTGTGGATACAGACAGGAAAGGAGTCAGTTTTCACTTAGTGTCTTTTTAAAATTTTTTTAACTATTAATTTTATTTATTTATGCATACAAGAGCTGGGGTGTAGGCCAGAGGTGTGTGTGTGGGGGGGTGAGAGGATTCACCAGAGACAGAGTGGGGAGCAGAACAGGCAGACTGATTGAAATACGCTCCTGAAGGGAGCAGTGGGCGAGGCTGGAGAGGTCTGCTGCTCCTTGTGGGAAGTTCCCTGACCAGGGATCAAACTCATGCTGCAGTGGCTGCCAATAGCCTCATAATGCTGACACTTAACCCCTTGCACCACCAGGGAGGCCCAACTGAGTGTCTTTTATATACCAAGGAGTGTGACATGAGTTAAGTGATTCTCATTTTACTTAATCCTCTGAAATCTTTATGAAGTATATGGTATTTCTGACATTTGACAGATGGGGAAATATCTACTTTGGAGAAATTCATCATCTACCCATCCATCTTCTAGTTTATTTATTCACTCATCAAATATTTTATGAATAGAAGAGTGCCCACAATGAAAGCACACTGCTAGGCACTGGGATTCTATTGATGAAAAAGACTTGTTCTCCTTTCTCAAAGAACTCATAGTCTAGTGGAGATGCAGATAAGTGAGTGAGTGATCACAGGACAGAAAATTCCACGAGATGGGTACATTCGGAGTGTTTGGAAGAAGAAAGGCACAACTCCCATGCACATTAAGTCAGAAATCATACCCAAGTTCTCTTAACCAGTGTGCGTCAGAACCCATTCTCAAATCTACGTAGGTGTGTCTTAATCTGAAACCTACATATTTTTTCACTTCAACCTATTAGGCAAGCAATTACTTTGGATTTGGGGTAAACTTTGTGAAAACACATGACACATCTTGACTAAACCCCACTAGAGGCTTAGCTGTGAGATACTGTGATTAAGCACAAGCATGACTGGCAGCCCCTCCCCCACAGCCCAGAACTGGGCTGGGCCCAGGCCACTCTGGAAGCTCTGAGCACCGGGCCCCTGGAAGCACCTGGCCAGGACAGCCCATGCATTTAATGAGCTCTGCCACGGCAAAGGGGCACTTGGCACCTCAGTCGATGGAAATGGCCCTCAGGCCAAACAAAAAATGCAGTGCGCAGGCTGCCAGCGTTTTGGAGCATGAGAGAAAGAAATCTGGGTTGAGTGAGGAAGAGCTATTAATTATAATCTCAGCTCGAGCCTGGAGTGGGGAGAAGTGCTTCTTCTGAGAATCACTTGTCTTCAAGACAAGGAGCGAGCTGTCACCCATTCTGTTCCATGCCATGGGCCATGAACGCATACACCCTCACATACACACAAATGTGTGGTCCAACACTAATGTGCCAGGCGTGTTTGTCTGCATGCTCTTCTTCCTTTGCATTCCTGCAAGAGCCCCTTGAGATTTTTCTTAATTATCATACAGTTTCTACCAATTGACTAAATATTGACTGCTTTCTGGCTTTTATTTTTTAATCAAAATTTTTTAAGATTTATTTATTTATGCATACAAGCTGTGGTGTAGGCCAGAGGTGTGTGTGGGGGGGTGCTGAGAGGATTCACCAGAGACAGAGTAGGGAGCAGAACAGGCAGATGGACTGAAGTACACTGCTGCGGGGAGCAGTGGGCAAGGCAGGAGAGGGCTGCTGTGCCATGTGGGAAGCTCCCTGGCTGGGTATCAAACTTGTGCTGCAGTGGCTGCAGATAGCTTCACAGGCTGAGACTTAACCCTTGCGCCATCAGGGAGGCCCCTGCTTTCTGACTTTTAAATATATGTATGAAAAAAGAGACAAATTACTTAGAAAAAGTAGTATTCTGCCTTAGCAGCTTTTGCTCCACCATCGCCCCATGCAGAGCGGTGACTCTAATGATGTGGGTCTTTACAAGGGGTGATGTTGCATCATTTCAGAAGACTGCAGGAGGAGAGAAGTGGTCTTTTGGGGGGGAGCTGGGAAGCTCACAAGAGTCAAAGAGATGGAGTTTCTACTGCCTGGACAGAGGCCAGTGGGGTGGCAGACCCTGGCTTGGTGAAACCCTGAATGCACATTCGTATGAACCACTACGCAAGGTACGTCAGAGCCCTGTGCAGAGGCTGCACCTTCAAAAGTAGAGGCCAGGACCAAAAATGGATCAAGAACTGTGCTCACTAACGACTAGGCAACCAGCTGAAGACCTAGTACCTGCCCTGATTCCTAAAGCCTCCCTCACGCTCAGGGGCTAGAGGAACCATACAAGGAGAAGGAAAGTGTGTCTTCCACGACCACCTGCAGACACTGCCCAGAAACTCACCAAAACAGCTCCAACCCTATAGCCACAGATGCACATTCATGTGAACTCAGCATCAAGGTTCTCTTTTGTGTTAGCTGTTTCGACAGTGTCTCTATGGGCATGGATGTGTGTGTACATGTGCATGGATGTATGTGTGCACCTATAGGTATATACTCATGCAGAGGCTGGGACACTGGGATAATCTTAGAGCTGCATATAAAAGCAACAAACTTCTTAAAAATCTCAAATTAACATTATTGAGTGCATTGAAAATAAAGGAGAGAAGGGAGGGAGGGAGACATGCTGCAAGCAAAGCTTCCTTAAGGGCCAGAACGTCTTTCACCGCATGTAACAACAAGGCCAGGCTCTGTGCACTGGCAGACTGGGCAGCTGCTTGCCTGGCACGGTGGAAATATCCCCTCTACCTCAGAGCCCCAGTACTCCTTCAGCACACTGACCCTTCTTCCACAGATCACTCTTTGGGTTTATGGCAAAGTCCTTATGTTTGGGCCAGGATGGGGAAGACCCGTATATAGAACTCTTTAGCTACAGAATGAATTACTTATTGCCTTGACGTAGACATGAGGTGGACTCCTGATTATCTGAGTGATTTGGGCCACATTTCATACTTCTTTTTGCTTCTGTCTTCTCATGCATGAAACATATTCCTTGATTCTGGATTCTGTCGCCATTGTTTAACTAGTATAATGGGGAGGATTAATTGAGGAGACGCAAGTGGAGTGGATGGTTCAGTCAACGCTATCACCATCATCACCACCACGATCATCATCTTCTCTACCATCATGATCACCCCCATCATCTCCACCACAGTCATCTCCACCATCACTATCCTCAGTACCAGTATCATCACCACCACCACCATCATCATCTCCATCATCATCACCATTAGTATTGTCATCCCAGTCACCATCACACCAATCAGTAGTGTCCTATGCAAGATGTTTCAGATTCACGCGCTTTGTGACTGAGAATCATGGAAAATGAGTGACAGGACAGACATGTTGGTATAGGGGAGAGAGGGGTGAAGTACAGAGGATGAGGGATTTTTGTCAAGAAAAGCAGAGATGAGCAGGTTCCTATGCTGATGGTGATGTGGGGATACACCCTCCCGTGTGGGCGTGTGGGTGGATGTGGGATGATGGCCTCTGCTAGTAGCAGCAACGGCAGCCCCTTTAATACTGATGGAAGGCTGCTCAGAGGCCAAACACTATTCCAAGCTCTTGCCAGGCTGCTGTGTTCTTCAATGTGCAAGGTCAGACATCTGTAGCACCAATTCCCCCAGGGTACAGAGGAGAGCAATGCAGCTCCTAGAAGAAGGAAGTTTATCCAAGGTCACACAGCTGACCAGCTCCGGAGATGGGACTGGAACTCAGGTCACTGGACTTTCATTCTAGACACCTTTTATGTCTACAACATCTCACTTTGAATTCCAGCCCTAGTCTATGATGGGGGCATCCATCACTCAGCTCCTCTGCAGTTGATTTGCCCCTGACTCTGTCCCAACCTAACTGTGGCCCTAAAGGGGCCCATCCCCTCTTGAGTGTGTATCAGGCAGCTGGTTTGGATGGTTTCTAAGGCCCCTTGAGCTTTGATGCTCTGTGCACGGCCCCCCCCACCCCGGCTCATGCGTCACGGAGGCTGTCAGATGTCCGAGTAGGAGGAGGGCGCAGCATGACAGGTGGTGTCCCTGACTCTGAGGGGGATTTGGCAGAGCTGCCTCCTTTGATGGGGATAGGGAGGGCGGGAGCCGGCAGGAGGATCCACCCACTTTGGACAAAAGCGATGACTCACCAGGGAAGGAAGGGAGAAAGGCAGGCACAGCAGCACTGCGCTCTGGGGGGGACCTGACTGGAGCCCCACGCACAAAAGGCCTGGAACTGACTCAGGCAAACCCAAAAGAGAGAACTCACAGCTCGCTCATCAAGATTCAAGGAGGCCACTATTTTTGTGCTGAAGATATTTCAGGATTATTATTTAGTGATTCAGCTCTCCATGGCACAGCCCGAGGGGTCTTTCTAAAATAATAATTGGGTCATGGCATTTTCTTGTTGAAAACCTCTTAGGGACCTCTCCCACCCTTGTCACGGTCTTTAGAGTGACGTTAGGTTCGACCTTTGCTTGCCCGTCTGACCTCCTCTCACCTCCTCCCCACCTATCATTCCCCTGACATTTTCCTTCCCCAAGGACCAGCCCAGCGCTGCTGCTGCACGCACTGTTCCCGACACCTGGAAAGCTGTCTCCCTTCCCCCACCTACCACTAACCTTTCTGTTAGCAGAAAGTTCTTCTTATCCCTCCTCTGATAGTCTTGCTCCACACATCATTCCTTCGCTCTTCACACATTACCTCCATTGTAATTAAATTATGGGTTACTTTGGGAATATCTGTTGTTCTGTCTCTCTCTGTCCCCCGCTTCACGCCTCACCCCTCATAAGACCCATACACATACCACATATTTATCCTTTTCCTTCCTGAAATCCTTAGCACAGTGACCGGCAAAGAGTGCACACAGTAAAAGATTGAAACTCACAACAGGAATTATTGTCATAAAGGGTGAAATGTCCACAGTTCCTTCCCAAGTGTCTGCACGGGACTTGTGCATTTATGTAAATCGGCACTCGGTATTGCCTCTCCCAGGAGAGAGCAGTTTTAGAACCATAAAATGTCCAGGCTGGACGGAATGCTAGAAAGGACATCTCAGCCAGTGACTTCAAAATCTTCTTTGGTGGTGGACCCCATTTCCCAGTCACAGCTTTATCCAAAGCTCAATTTATAAACCACATGAAAATAGAGGTCTGAGGGCGCGCAGAGGAAGGGACTCCTAGAGTTTTTATTCCCCCTTAGTTGTGTTCCTAAGGTGGGCTACTGGGGGCCAGTGTATCCAGGGCATCGGCAATTGCTTTGAGAATTTTTTAAATGATACGATCAATAAGCAATAAATGTAAAATAATATCAACTGAAATTAAGCCTGCTTTTAAGTTAAACAACTTCAGATAATGTCAATGACGAAATGCTCTTCCTTGCCAGAGGCAGGCCCCCAGTCCTTTGATGGTGCACACCCCATGAGCTGCATCCGTGGAGTTTGTATCCAACGTCCTCATCAAGGAAGGAACTGACTTGGCTGAACTGTAGGAACTTCCGTGTTTGGGGAGTTGAGAGTGAGGACATGCGAATGCAGTAAGCAACCCCTCTGAGCACTAGCTCAGCGAGCTAGTCCCCCTGCCGGCTGCTCCGGGGACAGAGGCTGGTGCCTTTTGACAGGTAGGATTGGGCAGAGGTCAAAGGCACAGGCTCTGCAGTCAATCTGGATTTAAATCCCAGACATGATTTTGTGCTGAGTTTGGGAAGTCACCTAACCCCTGTAATCCTTTTCATCCTCATCCATAAAATGGGGGTAATAAAATGATCCACTCCAGATTCCTTTGATAAGAAAAGAAAGTCCATGTTAATTGACCAGGGAGTAAGCTCCAATAAATATGAACTTTAGTCACTGCCTGAAATTTACAAGTCTGGGGTCTTCCTTACCCTGATGCCTGCTGGCCATTTTAGGGGGAAACACACCTGGTAAAGGGCTACCCTACTTGAGAGGGACTCAACAACCCAAGAAGCAGCCCCAGTTCCTGCTTGGGACCCTCTGCCAGCAACAAAGGAAACATTTAAAGCTTTACCTCTTGGCCAGAGCTTGATAACCTAATGCCTGGGCTGGAGGCAGGGAACTGGGTCTGTTACTGCTCTGTGAACAAGAGCAAAAGTTACACACTAAAAAATAATCATAGAGGGGCCTCCCTGGTGGCACAGCAGGTTGAGCACAGCGCTGTGGAGCTGTAGGCAGCTGTGGCTTGAGTTTGATGCCTGGCCAGGGAGATTCCCACATGGCGCAGCAGACCTCTCCTGCCTCGCTCACTGCTCCTATCAACAGTGTATTCCGGGCGATCTGCCTGTTCTGCTCCCCACTCTGTCTCTTGGGAATTCTCTCACCACCACCCCACCCCTCTGGCCTGCACCCCAGCTTGTATGCATAAATAAATAAATCTTTAATAATAATCATGGAAAGTAAGTTTTCTTCTTAGAGCTAGACTGGAAATACTGCTTTTTCTGCTCCTACTATCCTGGCAGACCTCACACGCTTCCATGAACTATAATAATTTCTCTTTCACTTATTTCTCTTTCTCTTATTTACCTGTCCCCCACTGCCTACCCCCAGAAAGCCCAGAGCATACTCAGCATCTCAGAAGCCCTGCACATAAACAGTGCTTTGTACGTGTACCTCCGTGATTTCACAGGTTTGTAGCGAGAAATGGACACAGGAAATGGTATTTGCAAACCTCCCAAGTGCCTAGCACCGGGTAAGATGTTTCTCATACAGCATCACATTTATACCTGCATTATTCTTGCAAGATATTCCCATCTGTCAGATTAAACACTGAGGCTCAAGAGGTAAAGTAACTGTCCACGTACATATCACAGGAAGAGAGCAGGTGTGGGAACCCAGACCCAGAGAATCAGAAGTCTCCCCTCTGTGACACTCCATAGCCCCCTTCATATTTTATTTCTTATACATTAATTTCTTCATTACTAAAACAGCCTTGGGAGGCAGGGTTATTATGTCTGCTTTACAGGGGGAAACAGCTTTGGAGAGACGAAGCTCATCACCCATTGTCACAGCACAATTTTGAGGATACAGCTATGAATCTAAAAGGTGCAAAGCTTGGGGATTGTGAAGCTTACTCGGCGTGGACAGGAGGGTCTCAAATCCTCTGTCCCTCTCCAGCACCCTGCCCAAGAGAAATGGGGAACAAAGCAAGGGAGGGAAGTACTTTTCCTAATGCTTCCCATTAGATTTTTCTCAGTTCTGCAACTGTAGGACTTCGAAGAACCTCTGAGTTCTGCTTCAAGACTTTCCAAAACAAAAGCACTATTCTGAATCTGGGTAGCATCAGCTCTCTGGTGGAGTGGAATTTTCCATCGACTGTGTTAACTGACTTCTGAGTGACAACATACTCCCACCTAGAACCTGGATCAGGCCCAGGTCTCAGGTTCCAGGTACTGCATGAAATCCATGCACCGGGGTCTGACTATCACGTCTGAAGTGGGCATGTGTGCAGGCCAAAGTCCAGCTGAGAGCTGCAGAGTGTGCTCCATGCTGAGAGCAGCACAGTGAGGAGCCCCCTCCATCCTGCAGGTCCCTGCTCAGCAGCAATGTTCTAGCCCGAGAACGTATTAGTCATAGTGATGGCAATCACAGACTTGGAGCAGTGCAGGATGGAGCACACCCGGGGGGTAGGGCTGGGGAATGTGCAGGGCACTTTAATAATAGTAATTCCCTGATGAGGAAACTGAGGTCTGGGGAGTAGTAATTCACCTGAGGTTTCCCAGGGAGCTTTTCTCACTGAGATTAGGGAGGTGGCCCAAACCATGGAGAGGAATCGACCTATTTAAGAGATTGGATCCATTAGTATCTTGGCTAGATGGTGGCAGATCCTGGGCTAGGGTTTATGATCAAATAGGAATTCCCTAATCCTTCCCGTTCCTTCAGCCAAGACTCCAAATGCAGGGCATCAAACCCGGACGGCATCTCAGGAGCCTCTGTGCAGAAACCTTGTTATAAGGAAGACGTTAAAGGCCAGCGAGGTAAAGGGCTGGACGTGTGGTCTTGGAGCCAAATAGAACTTCTTGGACTTCTGCAAGTGAGTCAGTGTTAGAAGTGGTCTCAGCTCCACCCATCATGGACACTTGCCTCTTTGTCCTCCCACCAGTATTCACTCATTCACTGAACAGCCGTGTAGAGAATGCCCACGTGCGCCAAGCACTGTCCTGGGTACAGGGTTATAGGAACAAATCAAGCAGAGTCCCTGCTCTCCCGGAGCCTGAAATTTATACACTTCTCAAATGCTATCTTCTCAGGTCACCCCTAATAGAAATGGTCCACCTTCCCAGAATTTTCACAGCATTTAAGGCTGGAAAATCAGTAACACCTGAAAAATGGTTCTTAAAATGACTAAATTAATTCAGTCATTTACAAATTCACTGAACATTTTCAATGTACAAGTGCCTATATTTGGCTTTTATCATAAAGACTTTTCCAGATGCATGTTGTCTGGTCTCAAACATAATGCAAATTCACTGATAAGGACTACATGTCTACTGCCTACCCATGTATGGTGGACATGAGGTTTTCTGGGGGCTGAAATAGCTACTCAGCAGATGTTATTAAAAGTAGGGAAGAAAGATGGGTAGTAATGACCATTCTTTGAAGCTTCATCATTAGAGACAAACTGTCACCATTTCAAGATTAGGAAGCTGCACATTTCCCAGGTACCTCATATAGAGAGCCAGGATTAAAACCAAGGTGTTCTGAACACGGTTCTGAGCCCTTTATTCTCGCTGGGTAAGATACTGGCTGTTCAGATAAATTCAAGAATAAGAGCTTCTCAAGGGGGGAAGGAAGGAAGTGAGGAATCCCAATGAATTCCTGCTAGGACCATGGCAGTGTCAGCTTCGTCCATTAAAGACCTTGGGAACCTAGTCCAGAACCCAAGAGGCATCATTTCCAAGACTTCCATCTTCAGAGTCTACTGGAATCCCTCCGCCCTTCTGTGAATTAGTTCTCACTTCTATGGGAATGGAGTTTAAGGCCTTTGTCCAAAATAGGAGTCAAGAACACACGCTTAGATATCAAAATGAAGATAGTAAAGAGCCTTAACTTTCTGTATTTCTGTCCCCTCCTCTGCAGATTTCTGTCCCCTCCTCTGCAGACTGCATTGGTGGCAGCCCAACTCCTGGACTGCTGTGAAAACGAAATGTTTTCATGAGATAATCTCTGTAAGATTCCCGCCCCACTACTAAATACATGGTGAATACTCAACAAATGGCAGCTCCTGTGGTTGTTTACTTACAAGGAAAATCATCAGTCACTTAGTGAGGCTTTCCTGAGTGCTGGTTGTATGCCAGGAACTGTACACAGTGCTGAGGCTTTGGGAATAACTGAACTTGGAATCCCTGTTTTCAAGAATCTGACCCTCTCTTTGGAATCTGCCTGGTACGTAGTTTATGCTCGCTGAGACAGAATCAAGGATCACGCTATCAGAGTACCCCTGTTGAAGCACACAGGAAGAGAGCTTAATGGCAATTGTGAGTTTAAAGGGGGATAAAGAGGGGGTAGTGTTTGAGCCAAGTCCTGAAGGATGAGCAACGAAGAAGTGGGAGGAGGTCAAGGGCAAGGCATGGCCAATGCCAAGAACACCAGTGTTTTCGGGGAAAGCCCTGTGCTCTGCTGCGGCCAGAAGGCGGGGGGCGTAGATGGCTATCGACATGGAACACGTAGACGCATCCACGCAGAGAGGTTTCAAAACCATGAAAAGGACTTGGGATTGACTTTTTTACATATCAGGGAGTCACTGAGGAATTTTGAAGATGGATGTGACATGATCTGACCCAAGAATGGACAGAGATTTCGAAGTCAGGTGCACACTAGCAGCAGGAATTGCTGGGAGGAGGGAGAGTCACTTGCACCAGATTCTAACAGTTCAGCCTGGGCATGCAGGGGACGTCCACTGTTCCTCATCACAACTCCCTGCATAAGCTAACCGCTGCCTAGCTTTCTCACCTGGCTTCTCCAACTCTGTCTCTGGGGGACTTGGGGCGGGCTGGCTTTCCCCCTGACCCTGGGCCACCGCAGGCATGTTTAAATCTCAGGGTCTTTACGTTCATTTTTCTGTCTGCAGGAGTCACCCCCAATAATCCACATGGTTTGGCTTTCACTAAAAGCCGAGGCCTATTCCACTTGTCACCAACCTATCTAAAAAGGTCCCCCATCACTTTTTAAGCCTCTCATCCTGATTTATTTAGATTTCCAAAACTTATACTACCTGCCATTATGGTAGCTGCTTGTCTACATCTTTCTTATCTGTTTTCTTGAGGAGAGGGAACTTATCTTTCTCGTTGATGCTTATATTGTTGCCCTGGTTCTTACTCATCATATTACAAGCACTTGGTAAATATTGGTTGAATGAATGACTGAATTAATAATCTTCTTTATTCCTAGATCACAACAGTTGCTCACCAGCAAATCTGTTTGTAGGGGGACAAAAAGGAAATGGTATATCCATGAGGCTCTTACAAAATGATTTGCAATATGTTTGCACAAATGTGAGTTCTGAAAGTTTGTGGCACACAAGCTTCCGTGCGGGGAAATAATCCCTTGAGGCCAGAGTTTCTTAGGGTCAGAGATAGGATTAGGAATAAGACTTTGAGGATAGCGACCTCATCAAGCTACCAAGGACCTAGCATAGGACGGCACATAGTAGGGATTCAATAAACAGCAAATGAATTCCTGAATGAAGGGCACAGGTTGCTCAGTTCTTTCCATTATTTCCAAGCCTACTTTCAGGGACAAGATGGAAATTAAGGTTTAAAATACTGGCCCAGAGGTCGGAACAGAGCTGGGAGTTGGGAGAGGAGAAGAGAAGCAGCACACATTTTTGCTTAGGAAACCCCACACAGGCCATGTCCTCTCACCCGAGTAGAGCTCATATTCCGTGGCGTTACAAATGCTGGAACAATACCTTGTGTTTATGGAGTGGCTGCCTCTGAGGGGCTCAGACTGTTTTACAGACATGATCTCATCCAAGCTGTCTCAGGTCTTCTACTCAATTACAGAACAGTTCATTGTTCCAAACGATGCAAACTATTTCTTTTAGATGCAGTCTTAGAATTATCCATTCTCCTGTTACAGGTTTACAGATTTACAAATCACCACCAAATGGCTCCGGAATTGCTACAGCAGGAAAGGAGGTGGGTAGAAATGGAAATTTTCTGAATATATAATTTATGAACTCTTCAGATATTAGGAAGTCACTTTATACACTTATCTCAAAAACAGAGGAAAACATAGGCTGTGATTTAGTTGCAGCCACATAATGTAATCATAAAAGGACAAAAAAAGAGTATCAGTCCTCCATAATGTCTATGAGGGCTATAAAAACAGGAGTTAACCAGGGCAGCGAAGAGGCAGGATAATTATTTCCATAATGAGTATATAAGAGGGAGGTGGTGTGGACATATCCCAAGCTAAGGGTCACAAGAAATAGGCGCTTCCGGGCCTCCCTGGTGGCGCACGGGATTAAGTCTCAGTGGAAGCTGGCTGCAACCACTGCAGCATGAGTTTGATCCCCAGACAGGGAGCTTCCCACATGGTGCAGCAGACCTCCCCTGCCTTGCCCGCTGCTCCCCTCAGCAGTGTATTTCAGTCAGTCTACCTGTTCTGTGCCCCACTCTCTCTGGTGAATCCTCTCACCACCACTCCCACACCCCTGGCCTACACCCCAGCTCTTGTATGCATAAATAAATAAATATTTAAAGAAAAAGTACACGCTTCTCTTGTCCTGCCAGAATTATTTTGTGCCCTTATAAGCAAACTTCTAACTTCTTTGTGCCTTGGTTGCCTTACTGACATTGGAAGTGACTGGAATGCTCCCCAAGCCCTTTTGGCAGTGATATTTCATGAGGCTACATGGTCTGGGCTACTAACACCTGCTCTATTGCTGTCTAATGTTTAATATGGAACACAGTAGATACTGGCCAAGCGTTGAGTAGATGGTTGTGCCTAGTCTTCAAAGTAGATTGGCTTTAACAGAGATTTGGTTGAGCTAAGGTAGAAAATTTGTGAAAAAGAGCATCAGTGACATATATGTAATCTGTGAAGGGAGCCGGAATGATGAATGGTGAATCAAGAGAGGCTTCTTGGAGGAGATGACATAGGTGGGTTTAAAGGGGCAATTAATGGGAGTTCAGCAGATGGGTTAGGCAGGGAAATGATGGAAAAGGGAAAGGCATTGCAGTCAGAGGGGAGAGTACGTACAAAGACACAGAAGTGAAAGTGCTTGGGTGGGATTTAGGTGAATAAAGTGTAAGGACATGGTAGGAAGCCATGTTGGAGAAGTAGGACAGAGTCACATGATTAAGAACCTCAAAACTTGGTGGTACATCCCAGACGGTCTTAAGCACCTGTGCCCTTAAAGGGTTTCTAGTAGGAGATGGCTATGTTTGATTTGCTGAAGCAACATTTTAAAAGACTTATAATTCACTCCAAGGAAACCATGGACCAATTGGGACCCATGTGTTACAAATGCAGAAATTTTGAGATTCAGACAGGATAAGACACCTGCCCAGAATCAAATACCTAAAAATATCAGAGCTAGGAGTAGAGTCCTTTAATAAAAGTTCATCAAAACCTATCCTCTGCTACCCATATAAGTTAACCTACTCCTCCTCTCCTATATAGCACCCTTCCAGCACACAAATTACCTACTTGTTCTCTGAGCACACAAGGACAAATCTCTCACCAACTCTTGCCACTCTGCCATTCGTTCAGTCTGAGATGTGCTACTCCTCCTCCCCCAGGTCAATTTCCACAAAATATGGGAAGATTTAACTCTAGCTCCACCTACTCTGTGAGATACTTTCAGCGTCCACATTCCTTTCAGGACTACCATGTTTAAGGTATGCGCAAAGTACCCTAATGCTATTTACTCACCTTTTCAAGCTGATACACAGCCTCCTAGTGCCTAACCTCGTGCTAGGCAGTGGTAAAACAATAAGCAAAAGAGGCTTTACCTTCACAGAGCTTAAATCTGGTTGAAGGAGACAGATGCTGATCAATAGCCAGGTGTTTACAAACTTAGAAAGTATTTCAAAGGAAGAGTACAGGGTGGTGAGAATGGATTCACAAAAAGCCTCCAGCACCTCAGGGAATGCTGTCAAGGGGAAATGCTATTCCAGCAGGTGTCTGGGGGATGCAAGGGTGAATAGGGGATTAAGCAGGTAAAGAGAATGGGGGGCAAGGAAGGAAACACAGTCTAGGCTGAAGCAAGACTCTATGCAAAGCCCACTGTGGGGGAAGCAAGACAGGCTGAGGAACAGGATGGGCAGAGCGCCCAGCCAGTTCATACAGGAGCAAGCAACAGAAATGGATACTGGTGATATTTAGACTGGGAAGTTATTGGAAAGATAATGAGATCACAGAATTACTAAGAAGACTGAAAGTAAAAAGTTCCATGCAACAAAAACTGGTAACAAAAAGCGTCGCGCATGAGCAGTTCAGTAGCGATACTGAGGGCCCTATTGCTTTCGCATTGG
This sequence comes from Scalopus aquaticus, assembly GCA_004024925.1. Classification (NCBI taxonomy): domain Eukaryota; kingdom Metazoa; phylum Chordata; class Mammalia; order Eulipotyphla; family Talpidae; genus Scalopus; species Scalopus aquaticus. The sequence goes on from PVIJ01000468.1 coordinate 281,945, forward strand.
GCTCTAGGACTGACGTCCTCCGCATTCTTAACACAGGACGTGGGACACCATATCTGGGACCTTTGTCACCAGTGCCCCGAAAACAGCAAATGTGACTGCTGTCCAATAGTGACTTTTTTCCTCCATCTTTTTTTCTCCCCTAAATGGCACCCTCCATTTGGGCACCTCTGATGGTTCGATCAAGCCCTTATTCCCTGAGTGGCTGGGAAAGCTGTGTTATTTCTCACCAATATTTTTAAGGTGGAAAAGTCCCCAAACATAGAGAAAAGGCTTCAGTTCCTGGCACGGACTAGCATGGCTAGAGCACGAGGCACCCGCACAGTTCTCTGACTGTTTTAGTTGCATTCATCTCATCTGCCAAACTAAATCGGAAACTCCTTTGGGGAAGTCTGTGCTTTCTTCCTCCCTGGTAAGCTCAGCCATGACTGACGTTTCTGGCCACATATTCCCTGCTCAATAAATTCTTGTTGACTTCATTCTAGTTCATTCTGCAAAGGTCATTTCGTTTGGCCTTAGCTGAGAGATGATTTTCAAATGTAAAATATGAATAACTTGGCCCTGGAGTCTGTAACATCTGCAGATAATCATGTCATCTGGCCATGCAGAACCTCTGGGCATGGGAAAGCATTCTGAGATGTGAGTATATAGAGAGGGAAACTGCTACTCAATGTACCCAGTAGTTCTCAGGGGCTTACTTCCTCTAGGGCAGCAGGGAAGCTCATGGCTCAAAAACACATTTGGGCAATCCACTATCGGGTAGTGGTTACTTATGTGAAAATTCTCCTTAAAAATGAACAGTCTGCTAAGTCAGGTGCAATGCCTTGCAGCAAGAGTCTCTTCACCTGTTTTCTTTTACAGTGCGCCTGTGGAAGGCATGCTGAATTCAGAACCAGAATACCTACATCTAACACCTAACCCTGGGCTTACAGACATGAGGTCTTCTAGTCTCATTATTTTGTGGACTCTCAGATTCCCCGTATATGAAATGGCATGATGATTTATTAAGGTGCAAGCTGTGAGAGGCATTTTAGGGTTTTAATTCTTCAGCATCCTCCTGTCCTTCTCTGGAAATAGTTCATACACCTAATTCTGGAACGGTGATTCTCATACTTGAGAATATCTCAGACTCACATGGAGGGCTGGTTCAAACAGATTCCCAAACCCTCCTTCTGGACTGATGTCCTAGGTCTGGGGTAGGACTTGAGAAGTGTTATTTCTAGTTACCTACCAGGGGACACTGTTCTGGGTGATGACCTTCTAAGAACCACTACAGTAGAAAATGGCCTTTGTCTTATTCCCAGTCATGGGGTTCAGTGGCAAATTTCAGCCTTTGGCACCAACGGTAAGAACACAAACCAGGCCTGACTAATTGGTTTTTTCCAGCTGCTTAGACATAGAGAATTATTTGGATGGGCAGAGACCCAGGTCAAGCCAATGGACATCTCATTTCCAGGGTTGCCCACCTGGTAGAAAGTCAGTCTGAAGTCATAGGGGGGCACCTAGCACATTCCTGATTATACCACGGAGGAAATCAGAGATATGTAAAAGGGAGATTCCTACAACTCGAGCGGCTACAGTTCTCCCTGGAGCAGAGATAGGCGACAATGCGTCCTCTTTTTCATTTGTGCCACTTGGGTTTTGGCCTCTTGCAATGATATAATCCTAAGTGATACCTGCAGTCCCAAGAACAGAGTCTGGGTTTTGTCATTTTTTTGTTATTGTTTGTTTAAACCTTCCAAGACGTTCTAGCTATGACACACCATCGGGAGAAACTATTGCAGGGGGATGTTGTTTCTTAAGGACTAGCCCGCCAGACACGCTGAGCACTGCACAGCAAAACCCACCATCATCATTAGTAATACACACGCTCTCTTCAGTATTTAATGAATCCCAGGGTCTCTGCTTAATGACTTCCATGCATTATCTAGTTGAATCGACACAGGCTCTTAGGCAAATAGGAACCTGAATCTCAGAGAACTTAAGAAATGTGTCCAAGGTTGCTCCCCCAGTAAAAGTTAGCACAAAAAAAAAGGACAAAAATATCAATCTAACTGTGCTGACTCCAAGAGCCATATTCTGTCCACCTAGTGGCCAGAAGCCTTGAATTTCTGAACGCCAATTCAGGCACCACATCATCTTAATGGCATGAGGATGATCCTTGGTTCAAAGGGACAAATGTAAAACTGATGGGTCCTTTCAAAAATCAAGAAAACTTAAGACACAATTTGACCTAAGCGCAGAGGATTGAAAAGCTTCCAGCTGACGTCAAACTGGCAGAATGGTGTCAGCCTTCTGAAGCCGTCTGAGCGTCTGGAAGTAACAGCCTCTGTCTTGGTGTCTCACCAGCCACTTTGCCTGCCTTGAACTCTGGGCAGCACCCACTTCAGGGAGCCCGGACAACAGTACTGATGGCCGCGTGCCCAGGCTTGTCCCACCCTGACATCAAAAAACTTTTTAAAATTTGGGGGAGACGTCATCAACATGGCAGTGAACAGACACTAGTATCAATGCTCCTGAAAGAGAAGACGCTTATAAAGAGACATCAGCCAAACCCAGAGAAGATCCAGAAACGCTGGATAAATCTAACACCCTCACGAGTGAATAGGACCTGGAAAGAAGCTAAAAAGACTAAGGAGAAGAAAGATCTACTAGATCCCCTCCCCTCAGCGCAAAACCGGACCAGGAGACCAAGACAAGAGGCACCTAAGGAGACCCAGAAAAAGAAAGGTGGGCAGAGACGTTTCCCCGGGCACGACAGAGTGATAAACTCGAGACTGACACCAGCAGTCCCCCCAGGCAGCAACAGAGCCCGGAAGAGGGCAGAGTGCACTGGGGAAGTTGGTGGGACACGGAACAAAACCTCGGGCAGCCGTGGTGTGGCCCCTCCCCACCACCTCCATTAAAGAGCCAGCACTCTAGCTCCCCGCTGGAACAGAACTCTGAGGTAGTGGTCGACCCACTCCTTCAGTAACACTGGTAGTATCTAACCACTGGAGGAAGTGCGGAAAGGGAAAAAAAAAGCTCCCAGCTGTGGGTGCAGGAGAAACTCAGGACAAAAGCAGCACACTGTAGGGACCCCCTGTCCTGCCTCGTGCAAGAGAGGGAGAGCTGCCGAGACAGCTCCACCGTGCCACCCCAACCCTCAGAACTACCACAGGAGGGGATCAGCTTCACAACCCACAGATAAAGATCTCGGGCTAGGCTGCCGCGACCGCCCTACAGGCATGGGAGAGGTGCGGAACAAAAGCCACTCAGGCCCACCAGCAGCATGCAAGTGCCCGGCTGCGCTGCCTGTGCCCTCCAGCCGAGCACGCCCCAAGCCACCTGCGCCCTCTAGCTGCACGGGCCCTGTGCCAGCCGGTGCCCTCCAGCAGCGCAAGCGCCGCCTGCGCCCTCCAGCTGTGCGCACCCCACGCCGCCTGCACCCACAAGCCACGCGCGTGTCTGCCCCAGCGCAGCTACCGCCCATCAGCCGTACGCGCCCAGCGCCGCCGGCACCCCCCAGCTGCGCGCCCCCACCCCCGGCCGCTGCCTTCCAGCCGTGCGTGGTGTCCCGCACCACCTGAGCCCTCCAGCTGCGCGCACCCAGTGCCTGCTGGCACCCTCCAGCAGCACACGCGCCCCGCGCCACCTTCACCCTCCAGGCGCGCGTGCCCCGCGCCGCCTGCACCCTCGAGCTGTGCGCACGCCCGCCCCGGCGCAGCTGCCGACTTTCAGACGCGCGTGCCCTGTGCCCGCCAGTGCCCTCCAGCAGCGCGCGCACCCCACGCCGCCTTCACCCCCCAGCCGCGCACGCCCCACGTCGCCTGCACCCTCAAGCCCCGCGCAAGCCTGCCCCAGCGCAGCCGCCGACCTTCAGATGCATGTGCCCCGTGCCCGCCAGCGCCCTCCAGCAGCGCGCTCATGCCCCGTGCTGCCTTCACCCTCCAGTCGCCTGCGCCCTCAAGCTGGGCGCACGCCCGTCTCAGACTTGCACCGCCTGCGCCCTTCAGCTCCATGCGCCCTGTGCCACCTGCACTCTCCAGGCATGCATGCCCGGTCCCGGCTTGGCCGCTGCCCTCCAACCGTGTGCGCGCACACCCTGCTGCCTGCACCCTCCAGCTACACGCGCCCTGTGCCCACTGGTGCCCTCCAGCTGCGCGGGAGCCAGCCCCAGCGTGGCCACTGCCCTCCAGCCACGTGCGACCCACACCACCTGTGCCCTCCAGCCGTGAGCAATCCGCGCCCGCCGGCACCCCCCAGCCGGGGTTCTTGGAACTGAGTGGACACCAACCACCATGACCACCAGGCGCTTGGCTTAACAGGGCCAGAATCAGTTAGATCACCACTCCCCGACATCCAAGAAGGAGAACCCAAGGAGATGCCAACACCAGTGCCACAATCTCCCAACACTTACAACAAATCAGAAGACAAACAGGGAGAAGGAAAAATATAAACAACCAAGCAAGCCCTCAGGGAAAGGACACAGAACAAAAAGAAAATCAAGTACCAAAACCCATCGACAACGACACGGAAGAACTTCTCTCTCTGTCAGATAAAGAATTTAGAATCAAGATCAAGGAAATCATGATAAAGGAAAAGAAAGAAATGGAAAAAACAATTAACGATCTGAAGAACGAAATCGAGACTCTGAAGAAGGAAAATAAGAGCTTAAAGGAAGAACTAAAGATCTCTGGGAACAGCGATAAAAGCAGAATCGATGAAATGGAAGACTGCATTAGCGATCTCGAAGATACAAATATTAATAGATCCAAAAGAGAAAAGGAAATTGAAGCACGACGAGAAAAGAATGAAAAAACAATTCAAGATCTATCCGACACCATGAAAAAAGGAAACATAAGAGTAATAGGGATTCCAGAAGGAGAGGAGAGGGACCAAGGAACAGAAAAACTATTCAAGGAGGTAATAGAAGAAAATTTCCCGAGTATGAAATTTTTCAGCATACAAGAAGCAAGAAGATCTCCAAATCACCATGATCCCAGAAGACCCACACCTAGACATATCATAGTTAAACTCACACAAACACAGGACAAGGAAAAAATATTGAACATGGCAAGGGGGAGGAAACAAATAACTTATAAAGAAAAACCAATCAGGATGACATCAGACTTCTCTGAAGAAACGATAAAGGCAAGGAGAGGATGGAGAGACATATTCAACAAACTCCAAGACAAAAAATTCCAACCTAGAATACTTTATCCCACAAAGCTCTCTTTCCTCTATGAAGAAAGGATAAGGATCTTCCCAGACAAACAGAGTCTCCAGAAATTTGTCATGACAAAACCCCCACTACAAACAATACTACAAGAAGTCCTAAAACCAAGACTGACAAAGGAATGAAAAAGACTAGAATAAGACATGGAATAAAACCACAAAAAGACCAACAAAATGGCCAATACAGATGCTAACATATCAATATTAACCCTAAATGTAATCAGACTCAACTCATCAATAAAAAGGCACAGAGTAGCGAAATGGATCAAAAAACAGAACCCAACTTTCTGCTGTCTACAGGAAACACATTTAGCCACAAAAGATAAACATAGACTGAAAGTAAAAGGCTGGAAAACAATCCTACAAGCAAATGGACCTAAAAAGAAGGCAGGGACAGCTATACTTGTATCAGATAAAATAGACTTCAAACTAAAAAAGGTAAAAAGAGACATAGATCATCACTACATCATGATAAAGGGGAAAACTCAGCAAGATGATATAACCCTCATCAACATATACTCCCCTAATGAAGGAGCACCAAAATATATAAGACAACTATTATCAACTCTGAAAACAGACATTAGGGAGAATACATATATAATAGGAGACTTCAACACTCCATTATCACAAATTATCAACGAGGCAACAAATAAACAAGGACATTAAAGCTCTAAACAAAGACCTAGACCACATGGGCTTAACAGATATACATAGGGCACTGCACCCCAAAAAAACTGAATACACATTCTTCTCAAGTGCACATGGATCATACTCCAGGACTGATCACATACTAGGTCACAAAACAAACCTCAACAGATACACAATGATTAAAATCATACCCACTATCTTCTCCAATCATAAAGCCATCAAACTAGAAATGAACCATGAAAAGAAAAAAAGGAATCCTTTTACACCGTGGAGACTGAAACCCACACTGATCGAAGACCACTGGACTAATGAGGAGATCAAAGAAGAAATTAAAAAAATACCTAGAAATGAATGACAAAGAAGACACAACCTTCCAGAATGTTTGGGACACAGCAAAAGCAGTATTAAGAGGGAAATACATAGCAATACAGGCTCACATAAAGAAACGAGAAAGAACTCAAAGAAACAATCTAATCTCCCACCTCAAAGAACTAGAAAAGGAACAACAGAAAAATCCAAAGGCCAGTACAAGAAAGGAAACAATGAAAATCAAAGAAGAAATAAATGAAATGGAAATTAAAAAAAACAATACAGAAGATCAACGAAACCAAAAGCTGGTTCTTCGACAAAATAAACAAAATAGACAGACCTCTAGCAAGTCTCACAAAGAAAAAATGGGAGAACACACAAATAAACAGGATAAGAAAAGAAAGAGGAGAAATTACAACGAACACAGCAGAAATCAAAAGAATCAGAGATTATTATAAACAGCTATATGGAAACAAGTTCAACAATCTAGAAGAAATGGATAAATTCCTGAAATTACACAGCCACCCAAAAATAGGTAAAGAAGATATAGAACACCTAAACAGGCCAATCTCAAGCAATGAAATTGAAGCAGTAATCAAAACCCTTCCCAAAAACAAAAGTCCGGGACCATATGGTTTCATAAACAAATTCTACCAAATGTTCAAAAATGAACTAATCCCTATATTACACAAACTCTTTCAAAAAACTGAGAAAAAAGGAGTACTACCAAACACATTCTATGAAGCAAATATTACTCTAATACCAAAACCAGACAAAGACAACACAAAAAAAGAAAACTACAGACCAATCTCCCTAATGAATACTGATGCAAAAATATTTAACAAAATCTTGGCCAACAGGATCCAACAATGCATCCAAAAGATAATACACCACGACCAAGTGGGATTTATTCC